>JAJPUD010000925.1:311463-333113 GCA_023553655.1 Myrmecobius fasciatus
AGGGGCAGCTAGGTGGCGCAGTGGATAGAGCACCAGCCCTGAAGTCAGGAAGACCTGAGTTCAAATCTGGTCTCAGACACTTAACATTCCCTAGCTGTGTGACCCTGGGCAAGTCACTTAACCTCAATTGCCTAAGCAAAAAAAGAAAAAAAGAATGCTAAAAATTGTCATTATAATTAGAAAAAATACTATTGAATATTATTAGTTAAGAAAACTTTTGAAAAAAACAATTTTCAGTGGCTTCCACATTTCAATTCTTTGAGTTCAAATGCTGTTCTAGTCCCAAAGTATTAGGTTTAGATAAATCAAAAGTCCAGTATTCAAATACCAGTTCAATTACTTTTCTATAGCCACAGCTCTAAGATTTATCCAACCTTACTCTGTCCTCACTTCTCCTTTACACCTAAAAGATTATCTCACCTATCCTTCCCCTGTTGACTCCAACTTAATTTCTAAAGCCCATACAAAGGATGATCTTTCCCCAAGCCCTCCCTGGTCCTCATGCCACTCTGGGAACAAGTAATTCCTCCCCATGGAAATCTCACATCATCTCTATTACCCTTCTTTCACTGTGACTACTAGTTATCTGCTTGTATCTTATGCCTTTAGGATGGTTATCTCAGAGACTTTTACTAAAATTTTATATCTGTTCTAATAGTTTTCTCCTGGGCACTTAATACAAAATAACTAGAGAGCGCTTCAGTATTACATCCACAGCATAATGTGGGTTAACTTGGGCTAAGAATAAGCACAAGGATCAAACAAAGTTTTGCCCAGAAGGCTATCAAAGAAATTCCTTCTCCCTCAAAAGGGTAGACATACTTATTCACCAAAAAAAAAAAAAGTGTATCAACCATTTTCTACATCATTACATCCACCAAGAGTGCTGAAGGGACAAGGGAAAGTTATTCTATCAAAATGTATGCCCTATTGTTACAAATGGCTATTATGCACTGCCAATGAATTACCCAGTGATGAAAACAGCATCAAAAGGAAATGCAAGAATTACCAATAAGCTTCACTTCTACACTGGGCAACTTACTGTAGTCTAATTAAAGAGATGATCACCAAATAGCCACAGAATCAATGAACTGGAAGGAGACATTCTAGGGGATTATCTAACTCCAATGCCCTCATTGCAGGGCCAATTCTGCCCACTAAAATCATAGCTATCATCTGACCAGTAAGTGAAGATACACAGAGGCAAACAGATGAAGGTGAACATAATTGAATCAGAACTTTCAAAATGCCTATGACAAATTTCCATATCAAAGCCAATTTAAAAATCGAATAATCAAGAGGCTGTGGAGTGTTGGGCATTTGGAGGGGGGAGGAAATCTGTCAAGAATATTGCTTAAAAACAGGAAAGATAGGCACTAGACAAGATAGAGAAATGTAAAATAGTATTCTTAGAGAAATTGACATAGAGCATGGAACACAATGAGCTCTCCAAATCTGAGTGTGACACATCTAAGTAGTGAAAAACCAAACAGACTGGTGATAGAATTCAACGAAATCTTATGAGTCTGCAACAAATGGCCACAAACATGATAAATGCATTTTAATTAGAGCAAATGCAAAGTAATGTGCTTAAGGATAAATAATGTTATTACTGTTTATATACAATGATAGATTCTAAGCTATTAGTCATAAAGCTGGGAAAGGTCATGAAAGCTCCCAATGATTGTACTGACATTCTTAAGTAACAATATACTATTTTGCTCCAAAAGGCCTATAAAAAGGTCACTCAAAGAACAAATTATCCTAACCTTTTCTATAAGCTTGATGAATCCACATCTGAAAGGAATACTGTAGCTGCTGTGGTTGTGAAATACTTCAAGAAAGATACCTATTAATTATGTATACATATATTCGATTTGTCAAATATTTTAACATAATTAGCATGTAGCGGATATCCTGCCATCTAGGGGAGGGGTAGGGAGTAAGGAGGAAAAATTTGTAACAGAAAGCTTTGTAAGGGTTAATGTTGAAGAATTTTTGCCAATAAAAAAATAAAAAAGAAAGATACATATTATTATAGAAGGTTGAGTTAAATGCAAGAGAAACTAGCTGAGAATAGAGATATGTTGCAAGACCACAAAGGAGATAGACTTCAATTTTGGAATGAATGACAGAGCTTGGTCATGTTCGTTAAATGATAACATTTTGAAGGATTATGGGAAGAACAAGAGTTGGGGAGTAAGAACCTGATGAAGTTTAGAATTAAAGCATGGTACTAACATGTCAGAGTGTGGTTTAATCTCTTGGAAACTGAGTTTTCCACTCCATGAAATAACAAATTTGTACTAGATAAACTCTAAACTTCCTTATTGACCTCAAGCTTAAGAGCCTGTACAAGTTATATAAGTGGCAGCTAGAGTGCTCATATACAGTTATAAGCTGGGAGTTATGAAGACTTGCCTTTCTAAATTCAAATCTAATCCCAGACACTTACTAGCTGGGTGATCCTGGATAAATCACTGCCTCAGTTTCCTCATCTATAAAATGAGCTGGAGAAGGAAATGGCAAACTATTCTGTTATCTCTGCCAAGGAAACAACAAATGGAGACATGAAGAATCAGACATAAGTAGAACAAATGAACAACAAAATGAACATAGCAAGAGATTCATATGTATATATCCATGTAGTAAATATTACAAAAGATGCAGGATCTCCAAGCTCCTAAGCACTCCCTCTAACAGAGCAGATCACAATCTCCTCTACAATTCTTGCCCGGATCTTCCCACTAGACAGAAGAGCTAGCCACTAAAGCCCTTCCTCAAGCTGCTTTTTGCTTTCATGGATACCAATAGACTGCATATTCAGCTCCTATTCTTGGCTCCCAATATATGACAGGCCCATCCATGATGTAGTGCATAGTGTACTAGAGTTTTATGAGAGGTCCTAGGTTCGAATCTTGTCTCTTTCTTAATATTCAAACTTAGTTTCTCTGGTCTTCACTTTGGTTATCTGTAAAATGACATGGCTTCTAAGGACTCTTCTAAATTTATGATCTGATGATAAATTGTGTGGAACTCAACACATCAAGTGGTATGGCAAGAACTAATTGAATTTTAAAAGACGATTTTGACAAATATGTCAGTGACACTTATTTATGGCTACTAAGAGAAACTGAGAAATGGTGAACATGTTAAGATTGATCTAAGAGAAGACAACTATATTCTTCCAAGAAAAACCATGGGCTTCACTATTAACAATCAAATACTAAGTGAATCCCAGATTTCACTAAATATGGCAATTGCTATGCATTTGAAGAAAGGAAAACTATATAGATTGGAGTAGTTATTTAATAAACATTTATTAAGAATTCATTATTTCCTGTCATGTGGACTCAAAATAAGTGAGGCTAAAACTTTAAAAATAGACAGGATTTGGATGGGAAGAGAAGCGGAGGATCCTATGTGGGGGGAACAAAACCATTATAAGTTCTTGAGTAGAAGAATGTGATGAAAGTCATTTAAAATAAGCTGTTCTTTAAAAGATGCCCTTCTAAAGATAGAATAGAATATAGGAAGAGATTCATTCCACAGGCAAATGATTGTCCCTCATATCTTCAGATTTCACAGTAAAAGCAATGACAAAAACGAAAATTCCTGATATATCCTATCAGTCTCCTCCAACCCCTTGAACAAACCAGGTTTTGTTTTTTAAAGTTTATGGAACCCAAATTAAAAACAAGCTTGCCCATTCAATTTTACAAGTTAAGAAACTGGGACTAGTCAAGTATTGAAAGCAATGGAAAATAGTAGGATAAAGGGGCAGGTAGGTGGTGCAGTGGATAGAGTACCAGCCCTGAAGTCAGGAGGACCTGAGTTCAAATCTGGTCTCAGACACGTAACAGCTGTGTGACCCTGGGCAAGTCACTTAACCCCAATTGCCTCAGCAAAAAAAAAAAAAGAAGAAAATAGTAGGATAGCCCTTACAGTAGTAACTTACCCAAGATCTCTTAACCTCTCTTGAGCTTCAACTTAGAAACAAGTCCCTGAGACTGTTCTATTATACTTTCCACAAAGTAACTACAGATTCCCTGAACTCCTTCATCCCTCACCTTGCTCAGTTTAGACCTACAGCCCCAAATTTGTCCTATAACATCTCAGCTTAAGTATGTGGTGGAAGTGATAAGTAAATCCTAAAGGACTGTACTATCATATTCTCTCTCTGTATTCACCTCTCTCTATATATATATATATTCCAAGATATCTCAAACAACCATTCCTATTCTACTACCGCCTGGATAAAGAAAAAGAGCTAGGATTCCCCCCAAATATATCTAGAAACTGGTCCAGGCTATAGTTCAAATTCTAATTCTGTCCTATTCCACAGCATGAATATTAAATTGGCCTTTTCCAAGAATACAAGCCAACAGAAATAGGAAACCACTGAATTAGAAAACCAAAAAAAAATTATTTCACCCCAAGTCAAGAACTTAATGGAAAGGAATCATGTTCTCAGGGTTTAGGAGTTACAAAGTCCTTCTTTCAACACTGGCCCTATAGCATTATATGGGCATCTCTATCATGCAGTTGCTACCAATGCTAAATATTAAGAGATTTGCTGACTTAAACTTGGCAAAAATTCCTAAATGTTTACCAAGATTCCTTACATTCCATCTGTAAGCAAAGTACTACAAATAAAACACTTCCATGAGGGCACTTCCCATATCACAAATTTACTTAGAACAGTAAAACAGAAAAGCAGATGTTACTTTAATCACTAGACATGCAACAGGGAAAATGTACCAAATCAGGTTTATATAATATAGACTGGCCACCTCAAATACTCTCATCTGAAAATGGTTTAGAGTTTAATGTTCATTATGTTTTTACTCCTATAAAGCAGCTTAAGTTGGAATTTTTTTAATACCATCTGACACCTCTGTTCTTTTTTCCTAAAAATGAAAACTAGGTGAGAAAATATAGCTGCAATTTATCATATTAAGTCTTACTGAGAATAAGTAAAATCCTACAAAATCCTCCATTTGCACCAAATGTTCACAACCTGCAATTTTACACCATTTTCTGCTGAAAAACAAAAAACATATGTCTGACTCTCCAGAGAGGAAGTAGCAAAAGAAACTGAGGGTGCCTTCTCCCAACAGTAAACCAAAAGTGCCATATAATACAACCTTGACAAAAAATAGGAACAGAACTAAGACAGGTCAAAACAATTTATCAAGCCAATGTAGAATGTTTACTTTCTCAAGAATTTGAAAAGACTTAAGTATAGTATCCTAAAGCTAGAAATATTCACAAAGATACAAACTTAGTATCACTTAGTCTTCCTGAGCCTTCCCTCCATCAGAAATACGCCTTTGTAATTTATAAAAAGTGCACATCTAGGGGCAGCTAGGTGGCACAGTGGATAGAGCACCAGCCCTGAAATCAGGAGGACCTGAGTTTAAATCTGGTCTCAAACACTTAACAATCTCTAGCTGTGTGACCCTAGGCAAGTCACTTAACCTCAACTACCTCAGCCAAAAAAAAAAAAAAATACATATCTATACTATTCTAAAAAAAAGCTAATCTTCTTTAACAATGCTTTGGTGATTCTATGTAAATTGAATTAATACTTATAGAAATTTCCCTTTCTATACCTAAAATTCTATCCTGAAATGATCATGCACATTTCTCTAACTGTTCTCACCAAATCGACCATCTGCCACTTAATTGCAATACTGACCACTGAGCCTTGAGACTACAGTACCAAATGAAGCTTATAAAGTGTTAAAGACCATAAAGTTACTCAAAAGCAATGAAGTGCATGTCAGTGCTGCCAAAGGTATGTATATTTATTAGCTCTAGCTTTTATAAGACTTCTTCACCTTAAGTCATTCTGAATATTTATTTTCTGTTGCATCACCTCCCTAGGGAGAAGAGTAGATTGCATTTGAGCAGACAGACCTTACTAAAAGTCTGGGAACTCAAATCCTGTCCCTTCACTTTGAAAGACACAAATATGACTTGAGGGAAAGTCATTTCCCTTTTCAGTTTCTACAATGTCAACATTTGTTAAACGTGTTTTAAACTGACAATTATGTTCATTGGGGTACTAAAAACAGTGTGAGAGTGTGTGTGTGTGTGTGTGTGTGTGTGTGTATAAAATACCTCATTCTACCTTTATGTCACATTTCACTAAAATAGAATATAGTAACCCAAGAAAAGGCATTACTATGCTGACCTCAAATGCCATCTCTTCCATCAAGCTTCCTCTAATCCTGCTAGTGAGGAGTCTCTTCTTCGAATTCTCACAGAATTTTTTCTTTGGTTATACTTTTCCATTCTCATGTTACTTGTGTGCACTTATCTCTTCTACTAGAGTGAACTCTCTGAAGGAGCTATCTTGTTCATTTTATTTATTCACAATGCTTTCCCTATAGCAGATGTTTAATAAATATTTGCTGAAAAGAGAGAGCAAAGTTTTCTAAAGTCACACTAATAAAAATCTTAAAAGGATTAATCACTTAACTAAAAAAATCATCCAACAAACAGCTAAGTGCCTGCTATATACAATGCTCCATGATAAGCATGGGAAAAGATCTGAGAAATAAGTTCTCAAAAAACTTGCATTTTAATAATAAATATTGCATTCTAATAAGAGTAGTGAGACCCCACCACAAGTAACAAAAGTGCTTAAGAGAAATATAAAGTGCTACAAAAGAGCAAATGAGGAGGTAGGGTGAAGAATTCGTGTTTTATTCCATGAGCAATAAGGAAGCACAGAAAGCTTTTGAAAAGGATAATGACATGATCAGACTCCAAAAGATTGTTTTGGCAGCTGTGTAGAGTGTGAATGGGGTAAAGAGTAAACAAAGAAGCAAAAGAAAGCCAGTATAATGGGTCTTGGGAAAGAAAGGGGGAGCTAGGGATTCAATTATAGAAGTGGCTACATGAGTGAAGAGGAAATGATGGATGTGAGAGATTTTGTGAAGGTAAAACCCAAAAGATCTGACAGTCAATTGAAAGTTTTAGAGTAGAGGAAAACAAAAGTCAAGAATGATTCCAGTATTGCCAGACTAGAGGAAATGAAGTATACAACAGAAACAGTTGTTAAAGTGGAAGGGTTGATTTTGAGTGGAAAATAAAGGATTCTATTTTAAATATTCTGAGGTTAAGTTATTGATGGGATAGTCAACTGGAAATGTACAAAAGGTGATTTTGTTATGAGTGATTGGAGTTCAAAAGAGAACTAGATATAGGGATTTGGGATTGAAATGTTGTCACATTTATCTTTTTATCTCCCCAACTTAGCACCTCGAACATAGTAGGTTTTTAATGCATTTGCTGAATTCCTCCAAGACAGATTTTCCAACTTCTGAAAAATAGGAAATATTCAACTAAAGGAAATTAGATTATAGCGAGCACTTTAACATTATGTAATGAGAAAAACCTCCTCTAAAGCTACTCACAAGGAAATTTAAGTTTTGTTTGGCAAATGCTGACAATAATTGACAAGTCCCAGGGAAGAGACACTATTATATTAAGCACAAAAGCACTCCTGCCCCTTTTCCTTTTTTTTTTGGAGGGGAGGACAGGGAGGAACACATACAAGGCAATTGGGGGTAAGTGACTTACCCAGTCACACAGCTTTTAAGTGTGTGAGGCCAAATTTGAACTCAGGTCTGTCTACTTCAGGACCGGTGCTCTATCTATCATCTGTGTCATCTAAGTAGAAGCAATGGCAAGAAAGACTTGTGGAAAAGAGAGAATTCTGTAGCTACTCTTTATTTTAACGCTCCACACAAAAAGCAAAATCAAAAAAATTGTTATCACTCATCCTTCTAATAAAGTGAAGAACTAAGGAAGATTCACTTCAGTGTTACAAAAGCAATCTACGTGTACCAACCATAGGAAAACATACAAATAAAGACATTACTAGGATATTAGATGGATGACAAAATATATACTTCCATTTCAGTCACAAAGAATAATCAAAGTCCACAGAAACACTGGCTTAACAGTAGCTAATTTTCTTCTATCAAGAAAAGCCTAGATTATTCCTCAAGAGGACCCAAAAGTTCAGAAGCCTTCATTTTCCATCAATTCCAATGACTGTTCAGTAAGGAGCATCTCCAACATGTTTCTGTCAAGTCACTAATTCTTCAACATTAATTGTGCTTCCTTCACCCTCATTCTGAGTAATATGTTTTTTTTCGCTTTTTGCTTTTGCTCTCATCCAACAGTTCATAAAATCCAGACATTTTTACCTCTTGGTTTCCAAGTCTACTTGAGTTAAAAAAAAAAAAAAAAATCTACATCTAGGTTATGAACTACATACAAGTTTCTGTTCAGAGACCAGTGACAACCTATACCTCACAATAACTTTATTACACCTATGTGGCCAATAGAATTACAAAATAGTATTCCCAGAGCCTCCATCCTTTTGCAGCAAACTACATTTACAAAGCATATCACGGCAGCCTTGGTCCACGAAGACCAAAGAGTTCTCAGAATAAGTACAGTTCTATTTAACCAACTTGTTACCAAAGAGAAAAGGAGCACATGTTTGTCTAATCATTAAAGCACTTTCACCTCTCTCCTTTATCCTATTTCCTTTCCTGCAACAATAACAGACCAATCAGTCCATTATCTCTAGAAAAAAATTACATTCAAGAAAAATACAAGCATGCCTAGCAGAAGAGTAAAAAGAATCTCAACTTACCAGGGCATTAAACCATTCTAGGAAACAGCTCTCTACTCTGGAATAAACTTGTGTCCTACTCACTTCTTTAAATGTTTCTCCCAATTCTCAAGCAATTTTCTTACACAGCCACAAAAAAAGCAAGATTCAAAGCCAATATACTCTACCTGAACAATAAATTTTTAATCCAAAACATAAAGTAAAGGCCATATTTCTACCTACATGAAGGCTACATTTCTACTCATAGGAAGACACTGATAACATTGGTAGGTCATGGACACAGCAAGTTCCTATCCTTTCCCCTACTCAACTGTTACCAATTTCACTGAATCACAATCTTGAATGGCTTCAAATTCTGGAAGAAAAGAGAATACAGCCTAACCTTCCATAGCTACACACTCACACACTCCATAGTCAATCAGATGTCATATCCTTTTCTCTTCTGATACTGCCACCACCCTGATGCAGGAGGCCCACATCACCACCTACCTCGTGATATACCATAGCTTAATATACAAATCTATGCCCACTGCAGTCCACTGTCTACTCAGCTGTCAAACTGCTCTCCCTAAAGTGCAGGGATGACTATATCACCCCTTATTCAATACTCTAGTAGTTCCCTACCACTTCCAGATGATGTTTTAACCTTAAAACCCTTCATACTCTGGCCCCTGCCTCTTTCCGATTTCCCTACACCCTACTTTCCCCTCTAAGTATCCTGCTACCCAGTGGCAATGGCCTCCTTACTGTTCCTCAAACATGACACTCCATCTCCTCTGATTGAATGTTTTCAATGTTGTACAAAAGGCTTGGAATCCAATCTAGCTGAGTGACCCTGGGCAAGTCACCATCTGCCTTACTTCACTGAGTTGCTGTGAGCATGAAATGAGTTATTTGTAAAAAGGATTTGACATAGTGCCTGGTACAGAATAGATGCTACATATGATATTCCCCTCCACCTAATGTTTCCCTTGTATCAGCTAAATTCTCAGATTTGGTAAGATGTTTCTCAGTCTTCTTTAACTTTATTATTTTCTATTCTGAGACTTTCCCTAATTTGTCTTGCACATATCTTGTTTGTATATGGTTGTTTGCATATTTTTTCCCCCATTAGATGTGAGCTTCTTTTTAGCCTTTCTATCTCCAAGGCTTAGCATCGTCCTTGGCACATAGCAGCATCTTAATAAATTTTAGTTGTCTAATTCAAAGCTTCTTAAATTGTGAGTCATAACCTCATGTGGGGTCATATCATTAAACGTGAGGGATGCAAAAGTATGATTTGTCATTAGCAAATTTCCAATTTGGATATCTATTTAATATGCCTACATAGCTAGGATCATGTAAAAATTTCTCGGCAAAAAGGGGTCTCAAGTGGAAAAGGCCTTTAAGAAGGCCTGGTCCAAATCCCTGACAGAACAGCAGAAGAGGGAAGAGAAGGCTGTCACAAAGGAAAGTGTGCTGCTAACCCAATCACCAAACCATTTCACAATAGACTCTATAGTCAATTTCCAAATTAAGCACTGAATAACTAAAGAGTTCTATGGGAAGCCCTATAAAGATGAACTAAAATAGGCTCTGTCATTTCAGAATTTATAATTTAATATGGAAATACAATACATGTGCACAATTATATTTTTAAATAGTGAATAGAAAAAGGTATCTAATTAAAGTAGAAAATTGAGGCCATTTAGAATCATAGACCATCCAACCACCACATGTAACAGATGAGGAAATCAAATCCCAGAGAAAACATCAAAAGTAGAAAGTACATAACATTCCTTTACTCCAACCTCTTCATTATAAATAGGAAACTATTATCAAGGGAAGTGACAGGATTTGTCTCAAATCCCACAACTAGTTACCTGCAGATTTCTTTAATTTCTTGTCTAGTGTTTCCACTATTCTATTCAATGCAACAATTAACTTGCACCATAGAAGCAACATGGCACAGTGGAAAGAGTACTGAACTCTGGGCCCCTTCAGATTCTCTCTAGTTGTATGAACTCAGGCAAATTTCTTAACCTCTCTAAGGCTGTTTCCTCACCTGTAAAATAGGAATAACAACTATAGCGCCTATAACATAGGCCTGTTATGAGGATAAAATAAGCTGATATATATGAAGGGAGCTGCATACTTTCAAAAGCTATATAAATTTGATGGTGATTCTGCCAGACATTAGGTACTTAGGCAATCTTTTGGGCTAATTCTTTCCTAAGTTAAGCAAAACCTTCCGGTAGCTAAAATAAAAATGAATATTAGAGAAGCTCTTCTCATTTTTTTAAATTGATTTTCTAGCAGGTATAAATAAAGGGACAGTTCCAAGAAGGGGATGGAAAACAAAAATAAGAGAACAGGGAGAAGTTAAGATCTAGTTTCCCTTTTATATATAAGATACAAGACTATATTTACTGTAAAAAAAAAAACTGAGTTTGATTCAGAGAATCACGATTCAATTGCTGCCCATTATTCCCTGTATGACCTTGGGCAAGTTACATATCCTCTTGTTCCTCCTGTCCAAAACAAAAGGGCTGATTTAAAAGACTAGTGTGGGCACTTTTGACACCAAGGTTACCTTGTTCAGTCATTTTGGCCATGCCCAATCTTTTGTGATCCCATTTAGGGTTTTTGCAAAAGCACTGGAGTAGTATGGCATTTCCTTCACTAGCTCATTTTACAGACGAAGAAACTGAGGCAAAGAGTTAAATTACTTTTCCAGAGTCACACAGCTAGTAGCTGTCTGAGGTCAGATTTGAATTCTGACCTTCCTGACTTCAGACCTAGCACTCTATCACTGCACTACCTACCATCTTCTTCTAATCAGAATGTCATCTGGGTAACCTTGAACAAATCATTTAAATTGCTTTGGACTTCAGTTTGCTATGTGTAAAATCAAAGAGCAGATCTAGATGTTCTCTAAATGACCTTTCAATGATAAATCCTATCCTAAATCAAGAAAATAAAAAGCCTTTCACTTAGAAAGGGGAAAAGGACAATGAAGATCTGTGATTTCAGTAGTTAAGGAAATCCAGGTGAAGAAATAATGCTAATGCAGATTAGCAAATGTACCTGAACTTCAAGAGTAACCTAGGGTCAATTGATTTGCCTGGAGTTACCAAGTCTCCTCATAGCAGATACTTAATCTAAATCTTCCTGACTCAGAGACCTGTTCTCTAATTTCTATATCACAATGTCTCTCACCTCTTCCTTCTAGTGGGGCTTTTACTAGGTAGTTTATAAAAGTCTAGTAAATAAAGCTTCTAATAAAATTTCATGAGTGATATAATTAAGAGAATTTCTTGGATCACAACTGAAAAAACAAAAAAACGTTTTTTAATGGAAGACACTGTCTTTTCTCACCTTTTTCATTCATTTCTTAGAACTGTATCTTGCAGTGGGGTAGAGGTGAAGGGAAAGAATGGGGGACTGGGCTTATTTGTCACAGGTGTGAGAACTCCCTCCACTGATACTGACAGAAATCTATTCTGCAATTCTTGGTTTTAGAGTTGTCTAGTTCACTGAGAGATTAAGTAATTTGTCCAGCTCAGAGAAGTAACTTTAACCCAGGTATTCTTGACTCCAAGAGCTCTTGATCTACTATGCCTTGGCATATACACATAAACACTTGCTTGCTTAGATGAATTATATAAATAGAAAAGAAACCAAGATCGAGACATCTGGAAATGACAAAAGGAAAGAGGTCAGGTCCTAGAACTGCAGGGTATTGAGAATGCACCAGTTTTGGAGAGATTAAAAAGAACCTGGTGCAAGATTTTTTTTTTAAATCCTTAAGTTGAAAGCTTGAAAATAAAATTTAGGACGAAAAGCTAGGATTGAGACCCCACTGATCCAAGTAAAGGGAGGGAAGAAGGAAGTAACTCCAAAAGCATCATAAATTGTTCTGAATAGAGTAAGATGAGAAGACTGACGAAAAAGAGGGAAAGCAAGAAATTTGCCAATTCTTACCAATAACAAAATGTGGGAATTCTACAGCCTTTAAAAAAAAAAAAAAAAGACAAAGTGTCAAACTGAAAAAGTGCCATTTTGTTCCTACATGAATCCACCACTTACACCCCAATGTTCATTTCCACATTTCAGAATCAACTTCATTCAAAGCTGAGCTCTGATGCAACCACCTATTTTACATTAGGTATCTCAATCTCTCCAGTCAACTTTTCCAATCCCTATCCAGATGAAGACATTTTCTTTTCAAATTTTTCTAAAAGCATTCTGTACAGCATCTCTCCTTTGCCCCTAATACTGCCTGCACTATATGATACTTCCCCTATAAGTCATATCTACTGCCCCTGCCTCTAGTCCAGGAAATTTAAGGGTAGATGCATGTTGTTTATTTGCAAGGTCTACATTATTTTTATTGTTTTGTCTTCAGCACCTAGAAGATGTTTGCTGTGGATGGAAGTCTAGAGTAGAATGGCTTCACAGGCAGGGGCAGTTGTAAAGACTTGATTAACAGAATCCTGAAAAAGGCAAACCAAGACTAAGTTAATGTTAAAATGAATTGAGGATAAAGAGACAAGATAAAAGAGGCTTATCTCTCTTAATCAACAAATCCCAGTGTGAGGACTGAGACTAATAGAAGTCTGATCCCAGGTCACTAAGAACCCATGCATATTACCTCTCCACACGTGCATATGGGAAGGGGCATCCATTTTGCAGTAGCAGAGGCAGCTTCCTGGAAGGAAGACTTTCCTGTTTCAAATACAACCAATTCAGTACAATGTTTATTATACACCTACTTTTTGCAAGCCATTGTACTACATTTGGGAGATACAAAAAAAAGTCCCTGCCCTCACGGGGCTTATATTCAAATGGGGAGATACAACACAAATACAAATAAGTACAGTAAAAGGAAAACTGAGGAAGCAGAGACTATTAACAAGGAGGAATCAGGAAATGCTTCAAGGAGGCCATGATAGAAAAAAGCCATGAAGGTAATAAACAGAGGAAAGCCAGGCCCAGGAGCTTGGCAGAGATGGACAACTGAGTTCTGAAAAGACTAAAGAATTCAGTTTAGCAAGAATTTAAAGTTCATGATAAAGTGTAGTATGAACTAAGGCTTAAAAGGTTGGTTGGAGACTGTGGAGAATCTTAAATGATAAACTAAGGGGTTGGGGGGGTCCTATTTAATTCTGAAAGTAAAGGGGGGGGAGGCAGCTAGGTGGTGTAGTGGATAGAGTACCAGCCCTGAAGACAGGAGGACCTGAGTTCAAATGCGATCTCAAACATAACACTTCCTGGCTGAATGACCCTGGACAAGTCACTTAACCCCAGTTGCCTGAACAAAATAAATTTAAAAAGAAAAAAGAGAAAGAAAGTAAGTAGGGGCCACTGAAAACTTTTGAGCAGGAGACTGACTCCTTCAGCCATTTGCCTGAGGAAGATTATTTCAGCAGTTTTGTAGAAGATGGACTGGAGAATGGGGAGACAAGCAGGAAAGGGAGGCTATTAACAAATAAGAATTAACGAATACTTAAAGCAGACATAGTGCATGAGCATGGAAGTGAGGGTACAGGGAAGGGTGTCTGGGTCCACATGTCATTCCCGGTAGGTAACCCGAGGAAATAAACAATCCCGTCCTAATCCTCGATCGGAGAAAATGGGGGCTTGGGGTAAGATGTCATGTCCCCGTGTCCAGATTCCACTGGAGTGTAAAATAAGTATCCTGGGCCTCAGCTAACAGGAGGGCTGAAGGAGCCCTTGTCCGAAACGGAGTTTGGGAAGGTCTCCACTGCGTGCTCCTTTTGGAGCTGGGAAGGAACTCTGTCTTGAATTACAGTTAGGGATTCCTGTTTCAATTTCCAATTCGGGGGGGCCTTGGGGGAGGGTACAAGAGAAGGAAGGAGGGAAAACTCTCCCAGAGTTCCATCTGAGCATATGGGAGAGAGAAGTGTCCGTGCTCGGCTGGACAGTGGGGAAAGGAGGGGGAAAAGGTGCTCCTGTATCGGGCTCCGGAGTGGGAAGGAGGAAGGAGAAATCCCTCTCCCACACTAATTAGCAGAGTATGGGGCGGGGGGCGAGGGGCAGAGCTCCATGTCCTGGAAGGGCAGGAGGATTCCCTGCGCCAGAAACCGAGTTTTGGAGAGCTCGAAGTGGATTCGGGACCCAAACCCGACTGTCGGAAGGGTAGCAGGCTTGGGGGCCCCGACCCCCCAGTTCTCACCATCTTGACGATGCCCCGCTGCAGGGTGGGGAGTGCGGGTCCCCCAGAGGAGCCGCCGCTCTGCGCGGATGAGGCCATGGATGGAGCAGAAGAGTTTTTCGGAAGATCGGCTGGGGTGTGGAGGAGAGGCCGGCGGGGCGACGAAACTGTCGGGCAAAAGGCTGGAACGGACAGGCGGACGGAATCGGTCCACAGCAGCACCAGCACCCGGACTGGAAGCAAAGGGGAGACGCTACAGCGACCGCCGCCACACGTTCTACTCGCCGCGCAAGCGCGCCAGAGAACTGCCACCCACCGCCCAATCAGAACGCCCGGTCCACCGGAACCCAAGCCAATCGACACTCTGTTGGCAGAACCCCGCCCCCAGACCTAGTAGCGGGATGAGGGCGCCCAGCGGCATTGACAGACCTGATTCGTCGTGACGTCACGAACTGAAAGGTGGGACTTCCGGGGGCCGCGGGAGGTAGAGGTGTCTGGAGGGGCCCGGAGGCGTGGTGGGGAAGGGAAGGACACGTCAGCATCTGGCCGGCGGGGCGCACGGGGCCATGGGAGCAGGGAGGAAGGCGAGGAGGGCAGCCCCTCCCTCTGTACACGCCCTACTAGACCCCCCGCCCCGCCCCTACCCGCTTCTAGAGCCCTACTGAGATGGGGAGAGGGAAAGCTAGATCCTGGGAGTGTAGCGGATCAGGAAGGAGTGGAACGCTCCTAGCCTAATAAATAAATAAATAATAACTAAATTTAAAAGCTCAACTTTTACGGAAATTTACATGCGTGCTGACTTAATGTCACTAGGAGCAAACCACGTGCACAATAGTTCCCAAATCAAAATCCCAATGACGTAAAAACAAACGCAGAAAGGACGCGTTCTGTCCCTGTATTCCAAGCTTCGGAAGAACACAGTGCAGAAATTCAGAGGTGTGGAGAGTGTAGTCCCGGGACTCAAACTTTAAAATGGAAACTCTCAAAAAGTAAATGGTGACCACGCGAGGCTGATGAGCTTCCCCCCGAGAAAAATCTTGGAGAACTCCTTCCCAGAAAAATATTTCTGGTTCATATTCCCTACCAGGGAAGATCTGGGAACTTCTCGGCCTCCGCTTCCGGAAAAGCATTCTTGGCTCCCCCTACAAGCCCTCGGGCTAACAAAAACATTAAACTTTTATGTCACAATTTAAAAAAAGGATTCATCATACCCAAACCTGTAGAAGTCAGAAATTTTCCCATGCTCGCCTTAGGGATTGGCACAGCATACAGTCCTTGGTCCTTTGGTCCTTAGTTCTTTGTCCCCTACCATGCCAATCTTTCTCTTTTCCACCATCATTTTGAGCTTTATCCAATGTCTGCTCGATATCCTAACTTGGCCCAGGCTGCTTCCCTTCAGGAACTTCAGTAAAAGCCTCTTTGTCTAATTCCCTGAGTAGTTTGATGTCACTATGTAGCCTGATTTCTGTCAGTTTCTTTTCTGTGGGGCACTTGCTGTATGTGCAAAGCAGTCTTCCACAGAGGGCTTTCTCCAGCTTCACAAGAAATTCAAGATTTCCTTCCTTTGTGACAGTTCCTCAACTATGCCGGCTACTATGTGGAAGAAGCTCCCTCTTGCAATATGCTTCTAACTTCTATGTTATACACGTCTCAGACAAAATACCTGCAAAATAGAAGTGATTTTCCCCCAAAATCTGTTCCTGTTCCAAATTTCCTTACAACATGGAGGGCCCACTATCCTTTCTGTCATCCAGATTCACAACTTTGGAGGAATTATCTCTGATTTACCATTTACCCCACATATCCAATCTATGGCCACATCTAGTCATTTCCTCCTTTATAACATATATGTTCCCTTAATCACTGGCCCTAAATAAAATCTTATCAGTTTACCTGGATTATTGAACTGGTCTTCTATTTGGTCTCTCTAAGTCTCGCCATTTGGAAAGGGATCCACATGTGCAAGAATGTTTGCGGCAGCCCTTTTTGTAGTGGCAAGAAACTGGAAATTGAAAGGATGCCCATCAATTGGAGAATGGCTGAATAAATTATGGCATATGAATGCTATGGAATATTATTGTTCTGTAAGAAACGATTAGCAGGATGATTTCAGAGAGGCTCAGGGAGACTTACATGAACTGATGTTAAATGAAATGAGCAGAACCAGGAGATCCCTGAACGCAGCAACAAGATTATAGTATAATCGATTCTAATGGAAGTGGCTCTCTTCAACAGTGAGATGATTCAGACCAGTTCCAATGATCTTGTGATGAAGAGAGCCATCTACGCCCAGAGAAAGGAGTGCAGGAACTGAGAGTGAGTCACAACATAGCATTTTTGTTGTTTGTTTGCATTTTATGTTTTCTCATTTTTTTCCTATTTGATTTGATTTTTCTTGTGCAGCAAGATAATTGTATAAATATGTATGTATAAGGGGCAGCTAGGTGGTGCAGTGGATAGAGCACCAGCCCTGAAGTTAGAAGGACCTGAGTTCAAATCCGACCTCAGATACTTAATATGTCCTACCTGTGTGACCCTGGGCAAGTCACTTAACCCAAATTGCCTCAGCAAGAAAAAAATGCATATATTGGATTTAGCATATATTTCTACCATCTTTAACATATTTTGGATTACTTGCCATCTAGGGGAGGGGGTGAAGGAAAGGGAGGAAAAAGTGGGACCCAAGGTTTTACATGAGTTGATGTTGAAGAATTTTGGTGATGAACTTGAGCATGTCTCCTTTCTATGCTTTATTGACCTAAGGATTTAGCTAAAGTATAGATTAGTGTTTTAGTCAGAAAGCATAGTGCTTATGTGTCATTTCTCTCTATCATATCCATCTTCTAAGACTTCAAAGCACAGGTTAACAGGCAGCTGTGGCTTACACTCATATTCTAAGCTGTTCCTTGAATACAAAATCCCATTATTAGTGTTATCTTGTGATGCTACAGGGCTGAGGATTTTGGAATGGTAAGGTTTGTGAAAAATCAAAAGTGTGAGTGACCCAAAGTACAATGGAGAAAGGCATGTTGAGAATTAATAGCTTGTAGTATGTTACCAGTAGTGATAATGAAAGTATGATAGACTGAATAGCATACAACTAGTATCGGAGGTCAAATTTGAACTCAGGTCTTCCTGACTTTGGCACTCTATCCATATAGCTGCCCATTCTGAGAAAGGTACTAGATTAGAAATATAGCTATCTCCTCCACACACCCCAAATATTCTTGATCTAGGGATACAATTTGCTCAAAACAAAAACTACTCACTCTCCTGGTCACTGTTCCTTACAAGTAGGAGGGTGACATAGCTCTTAACTTACATTCACAAGTTTGGTACCTTCCCGCCAAAAGCTAGTTACACCAAAGACCACAAATAGTATATATCAAATAATCCCATTTATCCAAACAAATGCCAAACAGAAAATAAAGAAGTCATATGGATTAAAATATTTTAAATGCACTTTTAAAATGCACAGAGTAAATTCATTCTCCCTCTGAAAGTAAAATATCTCAAATTAAATCTAGAGAAAGAGGCCTCATTATTGCCCAAGCAAAAATTTCCCAAAGTCTCTAGGGAACTAAGCAGGGGTGTAAGAAGACGCCAACTTCCTCTATTTTATATTTATGCTTTCCAAAGTACTTCTTTCTCCAAGTGTCAAAGTTGGTTCCAAAAGTCTGAAATTATGAGGAACCTTTTGTGGAAAAAGAACAGATATCCTTCCTCTCCAAAGCTCTCACAAAGTGCCCTCCTCTTCCACATCAAGCTTCAATATGTTATCATTTTCTCCACCAATTAGAAGAATTTCATGCAAAATGCCTTAAGTTTTGTTAGAAAGCCTGGTTATATACTAAAAGCTCACTATTCTTTATGGAAACTAAATAAAGATCAAAATGATCACATTTGATGTCCATGTGAATTTAAAGATCTCTTCTTGATCACTTACAGGTTCAGCAGATAAGGAACTTTTGATCTAGAGCTCAGTCAGAGCAATCCCTGAGCAGGAAACCTCCTGATTCTTCTTTAGAATCCTCTGTTCCTTGCTATTTCTCCACTTGAGCCCCAAGCCTGAATCTGGGTCCTGCCCTGAGTCATTTTTCTTCAATGTATTGATTTGTTCAACAAATACTTATTGAGTACAAATATTTACTCAAATACTGAGCTCTGTGAGCAATACAAAGTTTAATGGAATGTCTTTACTACCACATTCAGATTCCTAGAACTTATATGGAGCCATCATCTAGTCAAAGTCACTGCTGATGAGTTCCCCATTTTCCCAATGAATCTCTCTGAACTTACTGGCACTATACACATGACAACATACTTAAGCAAAAGAACATTCATCTAAAAGAGAAATAGAAGTAAATAACAAGGAATTAGAATTAACCTGTTTCCCATCACCTGTTTCCAAAAACTATCTCCCTTCACATCTGCAGTTCTCGAATAGTGTGAATTTGTGTCTGCATTTCTTTTACTGCTCCATCATCTTAGGGCTGCAAGCTAGGAAACATAAACAATACCACTGACCAACCAATCAGAAAAATGCTACTCAAGGCCTGAGCAATACTATCTTCCCCTGATGGAAGAGATAAAGTCTCCAACTTCCAGACAGACATAATGAAATCTTGACACCATTGCTAGGACAAACAATATAAAATTATATTAAACCATAATCTGTAGAATTGTTAAGAGTTAGGGTTAGTTAGAAAAGATCACTCCAGGGTCAACTAGGAAGTGCATAGAGTGTTGGGCCCCAAGTCAGGCAGACCTGAGTTTAAATCTGGCCTTAGATACTTCCTAGCTAAGTGACTCTGGACAAGTCACTTAGCCTTGTTGGCTTCAATTTCCTCAACAGTAAAATGAGTACAAATGCATTTTGAGAATGGAGAAGGAAATGACAAACTACTCCGGGATTTTTCCCAAGAAGATCCCAAATGGGGTCACAAAAAGACATAAAAACCATAATAATTACATGAGTTAGCGTAATCCAATCCCATTTCTACTCTACCTTATCCCAATTTGGGGGAAGATGGATCAGTTTGGAGCCAAGCAGAATGTCCAAACAAGCAAAAAAGAATTTTTTTAAGTAAACAATAAAATTTCTAATAATTTTTATATGAAGCATTTTTTATTTTCAAAACACATGCATAGTTTTCAACATTCACCCTTGCAAAACCTTGTGTTTCAAATTTTGTTTTCTTCCTGCCTGTTCTCACTCTCCTCCCCCTCCCCTAGATAGCAAATAATACAAAATATGCTAAGCATGCAATTCTTCTATACATATTTCCACAATTATGCTGCAAAAGAAAAATCAAATCAAAAGGGGAAAAATGAGAAAGAAAACAAAATGCAAGTAAACAACAACAAAAGAGGTGAAAATGCTATGTTGTGATTCATATTCAGTCCCCATAGGTCTTTCTCTGGGTACAGATGGCTCTCTCCATCACAACTGTATTGGAACTGAACCGAATCACCTCGCTGTAGAAAAGTCAAGTCCATCAGAATTGATCATCATATAATCTTGCTGTTGCTAACAATTTATTTTTTTTTTAGTTTTTTTTAATTTAATTTAATTTTTTTTAATTTTATTTGCATAACATATGTGTGGGTAATTCTTCAACAATAACCCTTACATAGCTTTCCGTTACAAATTTTCCCCCCCAACTCCCCACCCTTCCCCTAGATGGCAGGATATCCACTACATCTAACAATTTATTTTTTAAAGAGATTTTTCTCCCTATCTCTGTGGCATGTCAGTTCATAAGCTACTTTAATATCATAGAGCTGAAATAAAAAATCCAGCCTCTTAATTTTACAGGTGAGGAAACATATCCAAGGAACCCACCTAGTTCAATTATTTCTAAATACTTGGAGTTACCAACAGCTACCCTAGTTCATGGAGAGTATTCCATAGAACTGGAAGGAATCTTAGAGAAGATCTAGTTCAGGAGTTATTAACTAGTGTGTCATCTGGTGAAACCTAGTAAACCCTTCTCAGAATGTTTTTAAATGCATAATATAAAATACATAAAATTTCAAGAGAAACCCATTATAATGAAATTCAGTTACAAAAAAAATCTTAAAAATTCACAGACTTCACAGAAAAGATATAAAGAAATAGAAAGAGGAAGGAATAATGGTATCATCCTCAATTTACAGATGAGGATTTAGCCTCACAGTAAATATCATGTCAATATAATCCCTAGATAGGCCTGGAATATAAATCTGCTAACTCCTACTCCTGCTGTTTTCTAGTATACCTAGTATGCTTTGATTTTTGTTCAGTCATTTTTCAGTCATGAGAAACTCTTTGTGACCTCATTTGGGGTTTTCTTGGCAAGGATGTTAGAATAACTTGTTATTTCCTTCTCCAGTTCATTTTACAGATGAGAAAATGAGGCAAACAAGATTAAGTGACTTGCCCAGGGTTATACAGCTAGTATACATCTGAAGCCAGATTTGAACTCAAGAAAATGAGTCTTTTTGACTGGAGCCATTCCTCTATCTTACCACACCTCCTTGCTACCCCTGTATGCCATTCTGCTTTCTCTAATTGTTTCCTCTTAGATCAGGGTGGACATGATGATATTTTCTCATTACCAGATCATAAACACATAGTCAGAGTTTTCCCCCTGATTTGAAAACACATTCAAAAAAAAAAAAACACCAAAGGCAGAATATTTTAAATTAAGGCCCATTCTAGAAAAACTAGGGTATACCAATGAGACCCATCATGGGAAAAGGTAAGGAAATTGAAAGAGAAATAATAAATTTCTCTTCCCCCTGAACACACACACACACACACACACACACACACACACACACACACACACA
>JAJPUD010000925.1:333284-344543 GCA_023553655.1 Myrmecobius fasciatus
TCTTTCTTTCTTTCTTTCTTTCTTTCTTTCTTTCTTTCTTTCTTTCTTTCTTTCTTTCTTTCTTTCTCTCTCTGTCTCACCCTCTTCCTCTCCCTCTGTCTCTGTCTCTCTGTCTCTGTCTCTCTCTCTGTCTGTCTGTCTCTGTCTCGCTCTCTCTCTCTCCTCTTGTTTCCCAACATTCTCAACCTCCTTCTTTTGCTCTCATTTCCCAAGGATTTCTATTACAGATGGGAATAGATTAAAAGTGAAAGAATTGAAAGACAGGATCATTATCATTCTTAATCTATGAGCTCTTTTACTCCTCTGGTGTGCTTTAAACTGTCTCTGCTATGACTACCACTGGCATTTCAATTAGAGGTGAGCTTGAGGCACTTACCTACCAATACTTCTGGAGGTAAATCTAGGGCACCTACAGAAAGGAACTAAGATCTTGACACCCCCCCCCCCCGACACACACACACACACACACACACTGACAAGCCACTTAGGAGATTTGTCTTTTCATGGCTATAAGAATAGTTTCTCTTCTTTTTCAGAAACAAGGCTGATGCAATGGAGAAAAGGGAAAACTAAAGTAAAGTAAGAGAGTATATAAGACTATAGTTCCCAAACCTCCCATCCTACCATTGTACAAATTTTCCAGTAGCACATGCAGAATTTCATAAGTTCCAAAGTCAGTCATTTCAGTTTCCATTCCTGGCCACTAACATATGAAAGCACAACTATAAAGTGGAGATGGCAATAGCAACATTCTCAGTTTACAAGGTTACAAGATGAGGATCAAAAATGAGCTGATAAGAAGCTTAAAGCACCTTATTAGCTGGAATAGGGCCTGGACCTGTGATTTTATTGACATAGAGCAGCAAGGGGTCCCTAAGACATTTCAGAGGATCCTCAATATCAAAACTATTTTTATAATCATATTAAAACATTTTCATTTATAATTCTAATATAGTAACTATCAATAGATAAACTCCATGTAAGCAAAAGCTCTTTGAGGTCATCAATAATCTTTAAGAGTTACAAGGGGTCCTGAGACTAAAAAGTTTAAGAACTACTGGGAAGAAATTCCTCAGTAACAAAACCATCTCAGCACCTTCTTTGAAACATAGTTTTAAAGAGTTCTCTTAGACACTAAAACACTAAGTAATTTGTTTGGGTTACAGCCAAAATATATTAGACCCTAAAAAAATTTAAGAGGAAAACTTTCCATATGTACCAGCATATTTGTAAGCATCTCTTACAGGAAAAAGCAGGAAATAAGGGAGTGCTTCCTGGATCCAAAACCAGAATGCTCTCCTCTCTCTCTCTCTCTCTCTCTCTCTCTCTCTCTCTCTCTCTCTCTCTCTGTCTGTCTCTCTCTTTTAGGTGTTAGTTTTCTTATCTATAAAATGGAAATAATAGCACCTACCTCCTAGGGTTGTGGTGAAGATTAAATGAAATAATGTTTTAAAAGCACTTTGCAAATCTCACAGTACTACATAATTGCTATTTATCAACATCATATAACTTATGTGTCTTTTTGTCATGCAATTCTATGCACCTGTATTTGTGCTGTGGATTTATAAATAAAAGTATTTGAATGTTACAAGCACTAAACAATAGAATATATGTGATTAATGTTGAGGCTATCAAAAGACTGTTTTTATATTTACCCAGTGCAATCTTTCAGGTATCACCAGTGATGAGAGACATATATCCCCAAAATTATATACACATAAATATATTTGCATTTAAATAGGACTTTTATCTGGTTGGGTAGGAGTAATCATAAAGTAAATGAGTTTTTTGAATTTGTTATTTGTCCTAGTTTTTATGTTGAAAAAAAGGAAATAAACCCAGAAAATATCTGTTTTTAATTATAAATTGTGAGTAAAATGTGATTTAGGAGGTAGGAATGGAAAACTTTCCAGGTGATATTTATGGGAAGAGAGAATCAATGAAAAAAGACATGCTAAATGACATCTATAGAGCACTTATAGTTTTGTAAAGCACATAGATTATCTAATTTAGTCATCAAAATAGGCTTGTAAGGCAATTAGGAGGTATACTGGTTAGAGCATTGGACTTGAAATCAGATCTGGGTTCAAATCTTGACATATACTTACATTTAATTTAATCTCTTTCAGCCTCAGTTTCCTGATATGTCCAACAAAGATTTATATTCATATATAAACAAAAACACATAAAGACACATATATTATATATAATATAGTATTTTGTTGGATTTGTGAGGATCAAATGAGCTTATGTATGTGAAGTGCTTTCAGTTATTATTGCTACAGGTTTTAGTATCCCCAATTTATGGATAAGGATGTTGAAGCTCAGAGAATCTAAATGATTTAAAGCAGTATAGTACAATGAAAAGAGTACTGGTTTTAAAGTCAGAGACTTGGGTTCAAATTTTGTTTCTACATGTATGGCCTTCTCTGCAATTGATAGTTTTAGAAAGTTGCCTAGACCAGTGAGAAATTAAGTGATTTCTCCAGGATCATGCAGACATTATTTCTAAGAGGCAGACTTGAACCTAAGTCTTTCTAGCTCCAATTTTCTATCTATTATGCTATGCTACCTCTCTTTAAGAGAAAAGAATTCAAATGAAAACATCCTGCATGGATGAAGAAAGTCAGTAATGCTGTGCCCTGAAAGACATAAAACATATAGCCAGAGAGTAGGAAAGAAGGGTCCAAATTATAAGGGGTAGGAGAGCTTCTCCTGAGCATTTATCCTAGGCTGTGGGCCAGAAAGAAGATAATTTTGATGATAAATCCTAGATCTTCATCAAAAAAGGAAAAGGACTACATGTACAAAAATATTTATAGTAGCTCTTTTTGTGATCACAAAGAACTGAAAATTGTGGAGATGCCCATTAGTTGGGGAATGGCTGAACAAGTTGTAGCGTATGAAGGTAATGGCATATTGTTGTTCTGTGAGAAATAATGAACAGGTAAATTTCAGAAAAACCTAGATCTGCATGAACTGATGCTGAGTGAAAAGGGCAGAACCAGGACAACATTGTACACAATGCCATCAACATTGTGTGATTGTCAGCTATGATTAACTTAGTTCTTCTTGGAAATGCAATGATCCAAGACAATTCTAAAAGACTAGAGATGGAAAATGCTATCCACATCCAAAGAAAGAATTATTAAGTCTGAATGCTATTTAAAGTATACTATTTTCTTTTCTCTTTTGGTTTTTTTTTTTGTGTGTGATTTTTCCTTTTGTTCTGTTCCTTCTTTTACAACATGACTAATGTGGAAATATGTTTACGTGATTGAACATGTATAACCAATATTAAATTGCTTGTGATCTTAGGGAGGGAGATTAGAAGGGATAAAAAAAACCTGAAACTCAAAATCTTATGTAATAAATATTGAAAACTCTCTTTATATGTAATTGGAAAAAATAAAATATCATTTACAAAAAAAGCCCTGGGTCTAATCTAGGGGTGCAGAGAGCTAGGGTGTTGGGGCATACAAACAGAATAGTTTTGTTCTGTGGTTCTGCCAGGAAGGACAGAATAATTCAGGGATCAGAACTTTAAAAGATTGTTGAGATTGAAATCTAAAGGAACATTTCATTAAGAACTTAGTTACCTGATGGTATTAATCTGGGACAAGCCAAAGTGAGTAATGAAACTTTGACTATTTACCTATATGTAATTTTTACCCCTTTTTCCCCTAGTTCCTGCTTTCCTCTTCCCCCAATCCTATTCACTGACTGAATATATGTGTTTTGGGTTAAAAAAATTTTTTTTCAGGAGAAACTGAGAGAAAGGAAGCCAAAATTGAAGAAGTAAAGGTGAAAAGCCATGGAAATATTTAGAAGAAAAGTTCTACCTGTGATCTTTGAAAGGGGAGGAGTAGGAGGTAGGAGTTATGCTGTCCCTCCATTTAGAGACTATTTTTGTTACATAAAGCAAAAATAAGCCAATAATGTCACAAATCAAGGAAGAACTGGGCAGTCATCATAAAGCCAATCCCTGTAAATCCAGGCTTCAGAACAGAATGTTCAGAAAATATCTTAGGAAAAAAGCCCATCTATACTGGTTTGAAATCATGAGGGGAATGGAGCTGCTGCATCCTCAGGTATCCAGCCAGCAAATCTTGCCTTCACTCTGAGAACTAATTGCTCTCCAGAAGTTTTTTTGCCTTCCATCTACTCTGCATGAATCTTGTATTTACATAGTTGCTTGTGTCTTCTGTCCTCCATTAGAATATATGCTCCTTGAGAACAAGGCCTTTATTTTTAACTTTTCTTGGTCTTCCGAGGGTTTTGCAGAGGGGGTGTCACATACTAAGTGCTTAGTAAATGCTTATTGGCTCACTGACTGATTTACAAAAAGAAGAATTTCCTTTTTTTTCTTAGATGAAAACTAAGAGTTTGGATAGAGAAGTTGGTAATTTAAGGAAAGATTTGTCTTCAGTCAAATTCCATTACCACTTCCTGTCATTTATGGGGGAATTTTTTTTTTAGTCTTTAAAACAAAACCCCCCACAAAATTGACATCTTCTTTTTCCATAGGATATAGAAGAATATAGAAAGAAGTTTGTTCCCTTCTAAATTACCAGCTTAAGGGGACTCTCCATCTAGTGGACTAACAATACTGTCTCCCTTCCTCCTGAGCAGAGACACCCCCCCCCATTCATGTCATTTCCATAGGATCATTAAACTCCCTGGGCTCCCCTGGCTCCCACTGACCCCAGGTTCAGGCTCTGGATTTTCTTATCAGATGCCATCTTTTGGCTTCCATCTGCTCCCACTCCACAATTTGCCCTTTACAGCTCAGCTACTTGCTTGAGGTCCAGGGAGGGAGAACTCCCTGATCTTCATTTTTCGAGGTATATAGAGAGTCTGGGGCTCCGGGAAGACCAGACATGGCTGAGGCGATTAGGGCGAGGAAGAAAGAGTAGGGCTTTCTAAAGCTTCTTGATTCCCTTGCCCGTATAGAGTGAAAAATAGCTCCTTTTTATTCTCCTCCAGCACTCAAAGAGCCATGCTTCAGGAAAGGTGAGAAATGAAAGAGAGGCAGACAAAAAGAGAGCGTTGATAGCTGGAGTTGGAAATCTACTGGAGGGCCGCTGTTATTGATTTGGCTCTCTGTATTTCCATGATGGAGAGTCCTGGGTCTAGAATAGAGTGAGAAAATACAGGCTCCCACCGCTTCATATCAGCTACTATCTCCACGCGCTGAAACTAGGAGGCGCAAAGAGATGCAGAGCTATTTTGGAGAGGTGGCGCAGTGCGCTCAAAGTGGTAATTCAAGTGGAGGCTTTTCAGAGAGGGCAACTGCCTAAATTAGAGATAACTCTCCTGATGGCGGGAATCTTAATTTTATGTTGGGCTGGACAGGAAGCGGTAGTAAGAGCCGAGACGCTGAGGTTCTATTCACGCCCCATCAGGGTTCCTTGCGCCTACCGCGCCCTGCACTCTCCAGCTTTACGCACGGGCTGTAGCAGGTAGTAGGGTCTCAAGGGGTAGGGCAGAGAGATTAAGATTGGTCTCCGGAGAGAGGAATTTTCTCCTGAACTGTGGATTTCTAAATCAGGGCCTTCTCTCGGTGGAAAACCCTAAGTAGGCAAAGTTCCATAGTGAGACTGGTGGAGGAGAGGAGTCTCTGGTCAACCTCGGAGAGGGGCGCACAACCTGGTTGGCGGGTGGCTGGGTCTTCGGGTTAATGTATAATTGGGAGCAGATGGCGGGGGCCGGCGGCAGCTTGGGGGCCAGGCCAGCTAATGAGGGACAATTAGCCCGGGGGTGGAAGGGGAGGTGTTGGGGGAACCTGGTCGCAAAGGTTGATATTTGCTCCTCAAACAGTGAAGTAAGTTGGGCAGAGGGTTGAGTAGCTGAGCTCTGTGCTTACCCTGGCTCCCTCTTCCTTCTAAGTCCTGTCCCCAGTCACTCTTCCCCCCAGGTCCACCCCCCACCCCCACCCTGGGTCTAGAGCCTCTATTTGTTCAGACCAGAAAGCTCGTTGTAAAGGCGGGGGAAGGGAGAGGTTTATGGGGGAAATCGCAGTCACCACCATCTGCCGAGGCTTGTCTTAGCTCCCCCTAACATCCCCACCCCACCCCCCCCTCTCCATGCAGCTGTTTACTGGAAGATCATGGCATGGGACGCAGTGACTTGCATCTCCCTAATATTGTGGGCACTCCTGAGAGGTAGGCCTGGGGAGCCCCGATGGGCAGGAGGAAAGTGACATTGAACCACAGCATTAAGTTCGTGTACTACTTATGTTCTTTAATCCACTCAGACCCAAGTGAGTAACGGGCTATTCGGGGGCACCAGCAGCATTCAGACACTGAGCGTTCCCAGTAGCAATGGGACTTTCCACATTCTGTGGTCCTGAATCCATAATCAGGATCTGCCCTTACACTAAGCCAAAGGCAGCAGAATTGGTCTGAAGTAGTTGAGAAGAAAGACCTCAGATAATAAAAGAGCTCTGAGGTAAGGAAGAAGCACCCTCAATAGGTCCTTGGAATCTAAAATTGTATTCTACAAGAACATTATTCCCCTTCTCTCATATGCCTTCTAAACTCTGACTCTTCACCAATAAAAAAATATCCTTAGGTGAATCCAAGCTTCATGCCCCCATGTTTGCTGACTAAAACACCATTTACTCCTACTGCTGGATTCTATTAGGGTTTGACACTAGAATGTGAAGATAGATTGAGACTTCTAGAGTTCTGGGCTTCCTTTTTCCTGGTCTTCCTCTTGTCCAGTCCCTACCAGACCTTTAGAGAATTTAAATCAACCACTATGTTTCCACAAAATGCACCTGAAATTGATAAGCTAGCCAAAATTTGGAGGTAATTGTAAATATTGAATGTCATTCCTGATGATCATGGATACACATACATTAACCTGGTGAGAAGGGAAGACATTTGGTACTTAGGATTGAATGGGCAAGAACTAAGGCTACATACCAGCACACAAGAATCTCACAGATTTCTATATATATATACCTATAGGTGTCAAATCCACCCTGCCAACCCTATATAGCAATGATAACATGCTGCTGCTCCCATACTAGCATCTTCCCTAAGAAGTCACTAAAATAAAAAGTAGAAACTCTATGAGGTCTGATTCCTTGTAAAACCAGGACTATTAAATATATGCACACCATGTTCAATGACCTAGTGTTTAAAAGCTCAGCTTGATTTAATAGAAATATTCCTTCTTTCTTTCCTTCATTCTTCTTCTTTCCTTCCTTCCTTTCTCTTTATTCCTTCCTTTTTTCTTTCTTTCCTTCCTTCTTCCTTCTTTCCTTTCTTTCTTCCTTCCTTCCATCTTTTCTTCCTTCTTTCCTTTATATGTCTACATGTTTCTATGATATGCCTATATATGTGAAAATGAAATATACATATGGCATACATATATCAACAAAACCATAGTTGAGATGGAGGGAATCTACTCAGGTATTTATTTATGCTAATATACTGCATTGTATCTGTGTCCAGTAATGTTCAGGCATGTATCTTTATGTGGTTGGGTCTACATGACTTTGATGATAAACTAGAAAGATACTGGATCCCCCTGTATTCTTTGGTCTTTTCTTCCTGTGTGAATATGGGAACAGAGGATATGTAGGATGTGTATGTGTATGTTTGCATATATATGTATATGTGTGTGTATCCATGGTGGAAATGTTGCATGCCCACCCCAAAAGGCCTGGCAGAACTGGATGCTTGGTGATGGAAGGTAATATGGGAAAGTTGGATTCACAGCTCTCAGAATTTAGGAAGAGAATAGGGAAAGTAGCTTTGGGCTGACTTGCCTCAGAGAAAGAGACAGATCCATCGTGCACACCTCCCTCCTCCTCTCCTCATGGCCTGTGACATCATTGGCTGCTCCCAGAAGCCTGCCCTCTGCACCTGAGCTCTGACTCTCTATAGAATTGGACCCCCCCCCCCAGTCAGGACTGGAGCAGCTCCCTTGGTAAGGGGAGGGGAGAGACTATTCCTGGGACCAGAACTCACCACCCCAGGGTGCTTGAAGTGGAACTCCAGCAAGAATCCTAGAAGATATTGGCTGATCTCTTACCTAAAGCTCCCCACTTAACTCCACACAGGTAGTTCACTTTGCAAATTCATTGTCTGTTCTGCCTCTCTGTGCTGGCTCCATGTCTTTGTGTGGCCAATCCCAACTAATTCTTCCTGCTATCCTTGCAGCAACTTTGCTTCTGCCTCTTTCTTCCTTCTATCCTCTTCTCCTCCTTTCCTCCTTTCAATATCATGATCATCAATTATTTTGTTAAATAAGTTAATATGCTTGTTTTAAGCATGTGGGTGGCTGTTGGAAATAGGATGCAAGGAGACAGGTTGTATGGTGGAGGGTGATTTTAGTTGAACTGAGACTGAATTCCTCTCAGTTTCTTCACTTCTATTTTTCATCTTTTGAAACAGACATACCCTGAATTCAGGAAAATCTGCTACTTTTTTCATATTGCCTTAATGTAATTCCTTAAGGTCCTTACCCCATTATGTCATTGCTTTTCATCGCAGCCATTTAGAAGAGTGGCAAAGAGAACCAAAAGAATAAAGCATCAGAACTAAGAATGTCAAATCGGGAGGTCTAGATATGTCCTGTGTTTTACTATTTGCTTTACTTCTAGACCCTAAGCATGGTGCATCTCTTGCCCAATGTGAAAAAGTTTAAGGTTTCTTTTTCGTTTGGGGGGAGAATAAGTTGTTGGTGAAACATACATTTTAGACTCTTTAAAAAGTATAAATGGAAGATAATCTAGCACTTAGTTTTACAGTTTGGTATGGTATTCCACACCATTTTGCCTACCAACCTTTTCCATGTGTTAATCTTCTTTGCCCCAGCTTGTTTGGCACCTCCTGAAGAGAGAAATGAAAAGAGCAATGGTTCTGTCATGGGAGGGTTGAGGAACAAATCTCATATCTGCTACTAATGACGTGTATGGGACATGGGATGACATGTATGATAATGGGGGGAAACACTTAACTTCTCTGGATCACAGCTTCTGATCTGTAATTGAGAAGGTTGGATTAACTAGCTTTTGAGATCCCTTTTGAGGTGTAGCTCCAAATTTGTGATGTGTTAACTATATGTTATTCTTCTAAAAATCTTCCCATCTCATCCCCATTTTTCTGAGCCACATAAAGGGTGATTAATAAATACTTGACTTCAAGGGGGCACCATGAAGGAAAAGCCCAATCTGCAAGCTGCTTCCTAGCACTCCCACTTCTGTTTTGTTTCCTCTTTTCCCTGACCAGGAAAATAACCAAAGATAGCTACTTAAGAGACTAAGTATACCCACCACCATAAGTCGGCAGAAGGTCCCAAGCTTGTCTACTGTTATTTTCTAACCCAAGCAGAAGGGTATGGTGAATGCCCCTAGTAAAAGATCCCTGCATCCCGTTCATGTCTGCAGACAGATCAGAAATTCTGGCCGACCAGAAAGCTGACCATAGGGATGTCTTTTAGAAACATAGCTTACCCCACTTATATCTTTCTCTTTTAATTTTTAAAAAATTACATCAATAGTATAGAGTAACTCTCTACCAAGGCAAATAGATTGACACACATTCTGTAACCACAGAGAACTGGCTGGGAAAAAGGGAAGAAAAAGAAACTGAAGGAATTAAAGTAGATAATGAAACAAAATTATCACTCTTCACAGATGATCTGATGGTATACTTAGAATATCCTAGAGAATCAACTAAAAAGCTACTAGAAACAAAGTTGTAGGATATAAATCCACATAAATCATCAATATTTCTATATAAGAATTGGCTGGGGGACATTGGTAGATTTATGACTTCCCCAGGGTCACACTACTAGTATGTGTTCAAGGCAGTGCTTGAATCCATGTTTTCTCACCCTGAGATCAGCTCTGTATCCAAGATATCATATAGATTCCTTTCCAATTGGGATTCTCAGACCAATCCTGAACTCCTGAGACCTTCAGAAGACAACCAGAGGAAAGACTGGTCCATCCCTTCTCCTTTCCATGATTTACTAGATGATTTCGGGAGTATGCTATGAAAGAGGAAAGAGATAGAATGACTTTGCAAGGAAACAGGAAAGAGGGTGGCATCCTGATGTATAGAGATTGAAGACCAATTCCTTTGAGGTCCTTAAAGGCAACTGATAGAATACTAAGCTTGAGAATCACAGCAACTGTGGAGAATTGTGTTCAGGATATACATGGAGACGTGAATCACTAGAGAGGTGGCCAAATTATTTTGTAACCTCAACTGGATCATCAGTCAAAGAACTGACCTAGGTGTCTGGGCTGGGCAGGATAATGCCTTGGAGTGCCAGGTCCTAGGCTTAAGTCCATGATGAGTAACACTTCATCTTGATCAGTTGGATCATAGAGTCAGTGAAGGAGAGTAAAGTGCAAGATGATTGGAAAGATCCACACTGTGAAGGATCTAAGTCCCAAAGAGAAGATTTTCTATTTGTTTCTGGAGGTAATAAAAAGCCACTGGAATTTACCATATTACTAGAATTTTTTTATGTCCCCCTCATCAGTCAATTTTTAAAAAGAAAAAGATACATATAACCCAAAACCAAGATTCTCACATTAGCCACAGCTAAATATGTAGGTGTCATTCGATATACTGAATCCATCAACTTTCTAGATGGAAATGTTGATGTGAGTCATATTTTTCCTTTGGCTTGTGGTTTATCATTGCATTGGTTACAGTTCTAGAGTCTTTCAAAGTGATTTTTCTTGGAAATGTGGTGGTTGTATTAATCTCCTGTTTCTGCTCACTTCATTCTGCATCACTTGTTAAATATCACCCCAGTTTCTTCTGAAACTGTCTATTTCTTATGACACAGTAATATTCTGTTACATTAATTTGCCAGTTTGTTTAATCAGTTGCCCTAATAGGAGCACGTTTCTCAGTTTCTAGTTTAAGATTACTGTGAAAACACCTATTATAAATATTTTTGCAAATATAAATGGTCTTTCTCTTTCTTTGATCTCTTTGAAGTATCCCCTTAAGTCTGGTAGTCACTGGAACGAAGGTATACTGCCAGAATCCTTCTATGAGACCGATATAGTGCTGATAGCTAAACCAGGTAGGGTGAAAACAGAGAAAGAAAACTATAGACCAATTTCCCTAATGAATATTGATGCAAAAATTTTAAATAAGATATTAGCAATGAGATCACAGAAAGTCATCCCCAGGATAGTACACTATGACCAAGTAGGATTTATACCAGGGACACAGGGCTGGTTCAATATTAGGAAAACTATCAGCATAATTAATTATA
>JAJPUD010000925.1:349543-433874 GCA_023553655.1 Myrmecobius fasciatus
TTTGTAGTGGCTAGAAACTGGAAACTGAAGGGATGCCCATCAATTGGAGAGTGGCTGAATAAATTATGGTATATGAATGTTATGGAATATTATTGCTCTGTAAGAAACGACCAGCAGGACGATTTCAGAGAGGCCTGGAGGGACTTGCATGAACTGATGCTGAGTGAAACGTGCAGAACCAGGAGATCATCATGCACAGCAACAACAATATTACATGATGATCAATTCTAATAGACATGGCTCTCTGCAACAAAGAATTGTCTCAAACCAGTTCCAATTGTTCACTGAAGAAAACCATATACACCCAGAGAGAGGGAAATGAAATATGGACCACAACGTAACATTTTCATGATTTCTATTGACATTTGCTTGCATTGTGTTGCCTTTCTCTGATTCTTTTTTTTTTCTTGTAGATAGGATTTTTCTTGCATAACTTCTCAAGCATTTCAACATTATTAACATGTAGTGGACTTCCTGCCATCTAGGGGAGGGGAGGGGACTGGGGGTAAAATTTGTAATGGAAAGCTTTGTAAAGATCAATGTTGGGGAACTACCCATACATATGTTATACAAATAAAAAGCTTTAATAAAAAAAAAGAAAATCACTTTGGTAGCTGAGTGGAGTATGGATTAGAATGGAGAGAGAATTAAAGCAGGGAAACCAGTTAGAAAGCTATTAAGCAAGTTCAGGCAAGAGGTGATGAGGACCTAAATTAAGGTGGTGGCTGCGTGAATGGAGAGAAAGGAATGTATAAGAGATGCTGTCTAATGGTAGGAACACAAGATTGGGCATATATTAGTGGAGTGAATTAGATAAAGGGGTTGGGGGGATAGAGGTTGTAAATCTGGATGATTGGGAATATGGTAATATCATTGATAGTTATTGGGGAATTCAGAAGAGGGGGGTTTGGGAAGAATATTTAATGGGGATAATAACAATCTTACAAGGTTATTGTGATGATTAGATAAGATAGTTTATGCAAAGTGCTTAAAATAGGCACTTTAATAATATACAATATACAATAAAAATTCCATAATGTAATATACAAGCAAACTAGTATAATAATAATGGCTAACATTTTTTAGCCATTATTATTTTACTAGTTTGCTTGTTCTTCAATGAGCAGAGTAACATGCTTCTATTACTCTAGGACACAAGTTACTATCATAGTGACTTATGCAAGGGGATGTCTATAAATCTTCTATGTCACTACAGGCCCAATTGTAAAGCAGGAGAAAGCACAATCTTGCCTCCTCACATTCTTGATCCTCACATCCATTTCCTCTAGTCAGAGAAGTCATCCCAGGCCATGCAGCAAGACGGTAAGGGAAACTGAAAAATCTAAAATGGGTGGTGTGGCTGATCCATGTAGGACATTACCTCTCTCAACTCTTACCTTTAATAATGTGTTGAGGAATAACATTCTCTCCTAGTGTCATATCACTTCACTACCACCCCTAGACCTGAACTATGGCTGATTGGGGAAAATTGATCCCTCCTCTCAACTATGCCCCAGGAAGAAGGAAGCTTTGAGAGGTCCTGAAGAGTAGAGTAGGAACATGACCCTTAGGGGTGAGCCCCACCTATGTCAAGAGTCATGCTTGTTGACCCAGAGATATGCTCTCCTAGGGAATATCCTACTGCAGTAGGATAGAGGGAAAGCCTCTACTGTGTATGAAACCTTCTGCTTTTTCCCAGGGATCAGTAGCGTGAATCAGTTAGGGGGGATCTTTGTGAATGGGCGACCTTTGCCCAGGGGTACTCGGCAGCAGATTGTGAAGCTGGCAGTCAGTGGAGTACGGCCCTGTGACATCTCTAGAAGCCTCAAGGTAGGAGGTGGGAGCAGGGAGGGCAAAGTAAGTATCAATGATGTTGAGTTTTGATGGGCAGAAAGTTCAATAGGAAACTGGCTCTAGTTTCTATAAAACAATATCAGAGGATGCTCCTGGAGGTTGGGAAGTGAGCATCTGGAGCCCAGAAGCAAGACTGTCCTCTGGAGCATTCTCTTGATTTTGATTTTTGGAGCCTTCTTTGCCTGAGCGACTTCCTCTGAAAAGAGGCAATTCCTTCCCCCATGCTGTGTACCTCTCCAACCTCCCACCCTACTCAGGTGTCTAATGGCTGTGTGAGCAAGATTCTGGGGAGATACTATCGCACAGGTACCCTGGAACCCAAGGGCACTGGGGGAAGCAAGCCTCGCCTAGCCACACCAGCTGTGGTAGCTCGTATCGCTCAGCTCAAGGGTGAGTGCCCGACTATCTTTGCCTGGGAGATCCGCCACCAGTTATGTGCTGAAGGGCTCTGCACCAAAGACAGGACACCCAGCGTGAGTATTTGTCCCTACCCAGTGAGAAAGGCTGAGCAGAAGCTCACTTCTGGAAGACAATGTGGGATGTCACTACTAGGGTGCATGGAGGGGGATGAGCCAGGTCCCATGAGTTCTTTTGGCACCTAGAATGTAATCAACTGGGAAAGATGGGCAAGACAGCAGTGAGAAGAGGAAAAGAAAGTTTCGAGAGAGAAAGGAGAGAGAAGGCTGCTGATGTTTAGTAAAAACAGAGAATGAAATTGCTAACAAGGGAAGGGGTGGGAAGATGAAGAGACTCTTCTTGAGTCTGGACCTTTGAGTTAATTCCAGCCTTAGCCACAAAGTATAGCCCCAGAGCTAGTCTTATATATCCCTCTTGTTCAGGTCTCCTCAATCAACCGCATTCTGAGGGCCTTACAAGAAGACAAGAGGCTTCCTTGGACCCAACTCACAATGGCAGGTGAGAAATGGAACAATAAATAGGGATATCAGGAAAGAATGGAAACAGGTAGGGAAAAAGAACTATTTTCTCCCTCCTGGGCCCTCCAGAGTCCTCCCAGAGCTATATTCCATTATCCATTACCTTGAAATTTAGGCCAGTCCCATAATTTTTGCTTGCAAAGAGTGACTGTTGAATGTTAATGGACACACTTCTGTATTTCCTCTGTCAGTGGAATCTCTATGTCTAGAATTCATTTGTACCTGATGCTCCCTAGTTCAGGTCAGCAAAAAGGTTTTCCTTTAGTTCCTGTCAGTGCCCCAGAGTTTTTGATATGCTAGAGGTCCTATTGCCAAGTACTAACTATCAGCCACCTCCCTCTTCCAGCAGATTTTCCAGCTCCAGGTCTTTACTTTCCCCACAGTGGTTCTGAGGTACCCCAGATGGCTAAGCCAGGCCCAGGTCAGAGAAATCGAACTGTCTTCTCCCCATTTCAGACTGCTGCCCTGGAAAAAGGTGCTGGGGCTAGGAAAGGGAGGGGTGGGTGCTGAATAGTCTCCTAGAAGAAAACTTCTCCCTTCCCTCCATTCTCCACAATCCCCCACTCATCAATCAGAATGACAGCTCAGCATGAAGGGCACAGAACCTTTTTTGGACAATGAGGGTCAGAACAGGGATGGGAACAAATCAGTGGTGAGATTAAGGCATTCAAGATCAAGAAAAGAAGTTAGGGTGGGACCTCCTTTGGGGAACAAGAAAGTTGTAGAATACATCTACTTAGACAAAGAATGAAGGACAAGTATCTATTATCTTCTTGTACTGGTTCTCTCATGCCCTCATTCTGGGGGTTTCCTGGCAGAGTTCCAGAGAGTGCAGTACCCTGATCCAGCTACCCGGGGAAAACTAGCTGTTGCCACCTCTCTGCCTGAGGCTACAGTGAAGGTGAGATGCTAATAAATGGTAGAATAAGTGCTGAAGGGAGCTCTCATCCTGGTTAGAGAAAGGAGTGGGGAGAGGAGGTGGAGTGTGAATTTATGGAAAGAGACCATGGAGTTGGGAATAGCTTTCTGGTCCCATTGTAATTTCAGGTTTGGTTTTCCAACCGAAGAGCCAAATGGCGAAGGGAAGAGAAGTTGAAGTGGGAAACTCAATTCCCAGGTAATTGCTTCTTGATCCTCAACCCTCCAGGCAGATTAAGTCCACAGTGCCCAGCTCTTCTATCTTCCTGCCGACCAATTCACCTACACCCCTTCCCTCATCTTTCTTCTCCCCTGCCCTATGGGTGAAGGAAAATTAGTCCCAACCCTCACCTTACTCACCCTACTCTTCCCAGTTCCATGTTCTGAGCAAATCTGGCCCAGTCTTGGAGCTGCTTCCCAAGGTCTGACCTCACAAGATACTTCAAAATGGACTACTTCTGCACAGGTATTTAAAAAAAATAGATCAAGGTTATGGGGCTGGCCCAGGGGATCTCTCAGCCCATCCCTCAGTTTGTTTTAGGGATGCCAAAAGGCTCATCCCAACCTTCCTGGTGTAAGTATGATCCTAGTTTCTCCCCAGGACCAGTGATAAGGAAGTACAGGAAGGTAGGACAAGTTTTTTCTCCCTCTTCTTTTTTTGCCCCTGGCAGCCCCCAACCAACCTTCCCATGCCTCCTCTTCTTGCCTCTGAGCCATCAGAACCACATCATTATCAACTGTGCTTGGAGACAGCATTAGGAAAGTATATGTGCGATGCCTTACCCAATGTCTGGCAAGAATCATGTGGCGGTAAGAACTCAGAACTACCTTCCCCTCTTTCCTCCTTCATTCCTGGATCACGCAGCAACAGGGGCTGACTTTGCTTGACCCCCTGGCAGATAAGCATCAAAACCTGGAGTCACAATGGAAGCTAAGTTCAGCTTCATATCACTCCTTCCCTCAAAAGGGCCAAAAGCAGGGGAAGGACCAGCATCCTCATGATACTCTTTCTGAATTCCTCTAATTTCAGAATCTGTAGCCCAGGATATTGGGGATAGGGGTTAGCAGAGAAAATATCCATTGGTTTTTAGTTCAGGAATGAGATTTATGAGCTCTTTTTTCTCTGTGAGGGGCATGGGAAAATGCTCACTCTTTTCTCTTTGTCACTACAGGGCAAATATCTGTTGGAACTTCATACTCTGGATATAGAACACCTTTGTCACCAATGCCTTTCCCTGCCTTGGATACTTGGCCTTTCTTTCCTCTATCCCTACCCCCTGTCATTATGCCTTTCACTTCCTCTTGTGCCATGACGAGCCCCTTCCCGCTCTAATAATTGAAGTGAAATACAAAATATTATGGTACAGGGGAAACTATACCATGTTGAGAACTGGATTCTAATCTTAACTTTACCATTTGCTAATTATGTGCATTAGCTATTAATAGCCAAGGGGAAAAATATTCAAAATCACTGATTAACAGAGAAATGCAAATTAAGCTCTGAAGTACCATCTCATACTCATCAAATTGGTGAATTTGACAAAAATGGAAAATGACAAGTTCTGGAGGGGTTGTGGGAAAAGAGGTACATTAATGTTTTGTTGATGGAGCTGGGAACAGGTCCATCCATTTTGGAAAGCAATTTAGAACTATGCCCCCCAAACTATTAAACTTTTAAAATCTTTGACCCAGTGATAATACTACTAGGTTTATACGGCAAAGAAATCAAAGGAATGGAAAAAGAACTATATGTACAAAAATGTTCATAGCAGCTTTTTATCCCATGGTGACACAAAGAATTAGAAATGGATGGGATGTCCAGCAACAGGAACTTCAATTGGAATAATAAACAAGTTATGAATGTGACAGAATACTACTATACTATAAAAATGATGAAGTGATGATTTCAGAGAAACTGGGAACTCATACATATTCATGCAAACAACTTTGAAAAATGTATACATTTTGATCAACATAGTGATAAATCATAGTTTCAAAAGACCCAAAATGGAACATGTTACCCACCTCTAGCTAGAGAGGTGATGAACTCAGAGTACAAATTAAAACACATTTTCTCTTCTTTGTTTTAAATTTATTCCATTCTTTCTTCCTTTTGGGGGATACATAGTTAATGCAAACATTGGTTTGCTTTGCTACATGTGTTTATAATGGGTTTTGCTTTTCTTATTTTCTCAGTGGGTAGAGAAGGGAGGTAGTAGAGAAAGAATTAGGAAGTGAAAATAAAACTGAATTTTAAAAATTGTGTTACTTTTGTGTGAGTCACTTATCTGGTCCTTAGATTCCTTATCAGCAAAATTACCATTTTCCTGGTTATCTGAATGAAAAAGTAAGTTAATAACCTCTCTGCGAGTTCATATAATTCAACTCTAAAAAATTCTCAACACCAAATTCTGGTTTGCTTCTCCTCTTCCAGCCTCTGTAAGTCAGCTGATACTTAACCTGTCCAACAGTTTAAGCCCTTCCCTCAGTGCCCAAGATCTTCTTCCTTAGTTCATCATGCAATTGCACACTAGGGAAAGTTTATCTACTTTTCAAATGTGAAGCTGGTAAGATTCTTGTTTATAGGTCTTCCTCCCACCTCTAATAAAAATCTTTTGATTTTAATAAATGATGAAAAAGCTGGTTATCATTTTCATTTTTCTGGAATGAGGACATGGTGAGAATGGAGTATGTTTGCATGGATGTGTGTGTGTGTGTGTGTGTGTGTGTGTGTGTGTGTGTGTGTGTGCTGACCAATCCCAGGAATGACAGGGATATTTAGGAAATAACATCTCTCCAACCTTGATTTTCATTTAAATCAATGTACAATCAAACCCTTCCGTGATTTTAAAATTCTAATCTATTCCATCCAATTCAATTCAAAGCACTTTTGTTAAAGAACAGAGGTTACCAAGATGAGGAAACAATAGTCCTTGCTCCAGTCTGATTGGGGGAAGAGAAAGATCCATGAATCCTTCTGAGAAGTGACTTTTGGTTCTTACTGGAAAGTCCAAATTTTCTGTACTCAATCATGGAAAACCATTCATGCTCCCATTTGAAATATGCTCTACATCACTGAGGAGAGAAGAAAATGGAGAAGGAAGGGAAGAGAAAGAACATGGTTTTTCAGGATAGACACTTAAAAAAAAAAACCCAAATTCTTCCCTCTTTGGAGTTGCATTGAGAACTTATTCTCTCTTTTTCATGTATCGATCCACAAGGATCATTCAAAACTTTGCCTTTTCACTCCCAGGAATAAGAAGAGTATAAAACATGCTACTCCTATTTTGCTTCTGTATTTTTTCTGTCAAGAAGAATAAGGGAATAATGGTTCAGCAAAACTGACCAAGATATGGTAAAGGTTTGATGTATGTAGGGTTTCATACTCACCATCCCCAATTTCTACAATGAAGCATGATAGAATTTGACTGTTTATTATTATTTCATAAAAATTTCTACAAAAGTGGACTTCCTGCCATCTAGGGGAGGGAAGGGGACTGGGGGTAAAAGTTGTAATGGAAAGCTTTGTAAAAATCAATGCTGGGGAACTACCCATACATATGTTATACAAATAAAAAGCTTTAATAAAAAATTTTTTCTAAAAAAAATTTCTACAAAGCTTAATAGGAAGATATACTTTAAAAAGCTAAGTATGATTTAAGAAAAAAATCGAAGCCCCAAAGAGATAAGGAAATAATAAAAGAATACCTCAATGATATGAGTTTATGTGCCCTAGCCTAAAAGACTTACACTGTGGTATTCAAATATCTTGCAGATGTGATCACTTGAACTACTGATGATCTTTGGCCAGTTTTGGACACTTGAAGCATTGGGAGATGGAAGAAAGACATATCATATTCGTTTTTAAAGAAAGAAGATGAATTATAAAATAGTTGATATCAATTTTTGGCAACATTTTAAATGGAGTATTAAAGAAATGGTTTGTGAATACTGAGCAGAAGGTAGTCAAATTAGATTCTGCAAAAACAATTATATTAAACTGACCTAATTTTTTTGTCAATATGTCTGCTAGGCTGATAGGTCAGAACAATGCTATAGACATATAGTTGAGCAAATACTATAGATAGTTGGATTATAACAAGAAATTAGACAAATACTTACATGTATATAGAATGGAGAGCTGTGGAACAGATGATGAATATGTTTAGTGGATTCATAAGTATTTGAAAGGCCATATTTCAAAAGCATTGACTCAATGGTTCTCAGAGTGTGTCTTGTGGAGATCCACAAAACCATTTTTAAAATGTAAGGGGGTTCTGAGACCAGAAAGTTTGAGAACTATTAATTGAGGGAAAAACATAAAGCCAGAGTGAGACCTCCAGTGGTGTGTGATCATAGGTCTCAGTCCTATGCCCTGTTATATTTGAACACTTTTATCAATAGCTTGGAGAGAAATGACAATCTCATCACCACCTTTGTTGTTGTTGTTTGTCCTTCAGTCTCGAAGAAGACCATGACATCAGGGAGGGGATGCCATGACATGCAAGTGAATTGAATTTAAGTGAGGGAGAGCTGTGCAAGGTCTCCTGCCTCAGTTTTCCCTCCAAAGCCAACTGAGTCCAGTAGTCAAATTTAGATCAGGAAGATTGGAGACCAGATTGGGTCCTGGATGCAATGAGAGAATTTGGCCTTTTTAAGCTTCAACAGGACTCAGTTTTGATTGAGGTTGCACCCATTTTGTGATTAAGGCTAGATAGCAATTGAGGCAAAGAATCTCCTCTTTCATCTAGTCAAAAAAATTTTTTTTTAATCTAAATAAATAAATAAGTCTGGGAGGGGAAGACCCTCTCAAGGTTTCTGGCTTAAAGCAGAAATGATCACTATTTACTTGTAATCTGAGTCAATCAGGACCCTAACAATAACTAAATGGGGCTTGGCCTGGGAACTGTTGATGGGCCAATCGATGAGAATCAGAGTGGTTTGGGTTTAAGGCCTGGTCCTTAAGAAAGAAGTCTAGCCAGTAAACCCCCCAAATGGGAGTGGGGTGGGGTTCAGAGATCCAAAAGGAAAAAAAGTCTAAGAGCATCTGAAGGTAAGGGCATGATACTCTATTTGGACAGAGGATAGGAAGGGAAGGAGAGAAGGAATTAAGGGAAGGAGAAAAGAAGGAGGGAGGGAAGGAAGGAAGGAAGGAAGGAGAGGAAAGGAAAGAAGGAAAGGGAGAGAGGGAAGGAAAGAAGGAAGGAGAGGGAAGGAAAAATTTTCCCACTGACCAATTCGTTTGTGGGCCACTTCTACTCACAGAAGTTGTTATTTGTCCTTCATTCTCAAAGAGGGCCATGATATCAGGGAAGTGATGCCATGTGAAGATGGACTGTGTAAAGTTACTTGTTTCACTTTTAGATCATACATAGTTGAAAGCAATAACTAATTTACTTGATAACAGACAGTACAAGAAAATCCTAACACATACAGTGAGGTTCATATTTGACAAGATGGAATTTCGTAGGGGTATGTAAATTCCTGAACTTAAACACATACACACACATACATACACACACACACTCTAACATGGGAACAAGGTCAGAGGAGGGATGGTAGTTCACGCAGAAAATATCCCAGGTTTTAAAATGATTAAACACTCAGTGTGAGTCATCAGGGTGAGGTGACTCTCAGGAAAGTAACAATAATCTTAGGCTATATTAATAGATGTGTAATGTCCTAAAAATTACTTTGATACTTAAGTGAGCTACCATTATTCTGTCATTATGGAAACTCCCTGTACTGGTATGGAGTGCAAAGCCTTGTTCTGTTTTACTCCATCTGCTGCTTGTCTAAAACAACAGTCAAATGAGTAAGCTTTCCTCTGTTTCTAATATATATATATATATATATATATAGTTGATTTTTTTCTTTGTATGATTTCTATTTCCAAATTTGTCCTTTCCTGCTCCCTTTACCAGAATCATGCCTTATAATAAAGCATAACAAATAGAGGGGAAAATGGTTCAGTAAAACTTATCAAGATATGGTAAAGGTCTGACATATGTAGTGTTACATATTCACAATCCCAGCCTCTACAAAGGAGCATGGTGGAATTTGACTAAGCTTGGCCAATACTATTTTGTAGAATTCTCTACTTCTTTTAATATGTAGTTTTTATCAAAGCTTAGGCAAGTAGGTGGCACAATGGCTAGAATGCCAGGTCTAGAATTAAGAAGACATCTTCCTGAGTTCAAATCTGGCCTCAGACATTTACTAGCTATAGGACCCTAAACAAGTCACTTAACCCTAATTGCCCTCAGTTTCCTCATCTGTAAAATGAACTCTATGAGAAAATGACAAATCATTCCAGTATCTTTGCCAAGAAAACCCAAAATAGGATCACAAAGAGTTATACATGAGCAATCAATTAAACAACAACAAAGATTTGGGGGATACTCTGCAATGGAGTATCATCATAGCCCTCATGTTGTCCATTTGTAGACTCATTCTCCACATATGACCCACTTCCTTTCCTTTTCACATATATTCTTAATGACAATGTTCTAAACAAGAAAGGCTACTGTCTCATTCTTCACTGATAAGACCATTTGTAATTCAGTTCATTTCACTATATGAACATTATAATGTGTTTTGTCCTAGGTACAACTTTTTTTTTATTAAAGCTTTTTATTTGTATAACATATGTATGGGTAGTTCCCCAACATTGATCTTTACAAAGCTTTCCATTACAAATTTTACCCCCAGTCTCCTCCCCTCCCCTAGATGGCAGGAAGTCCACTACATGTTAATAATGTTGAAATGCTTGAGAAGTTATGCAAGAAAAATCCTATCTACAAGAAAAAAAAAAAGAATCAGAGAAAGGCAACACAATGCAAACAAATGTCAATAGAGATCATGAAAATGTTACGTTGTGGTCCATATTTCATTTCCCTCTCTCTGGGTGTATAAGGTTTTCTTCAGTGAACAATTGGAACTGCTTTGAGACAATTCTTTGTTGCAGAGAGCCATGTCCATCAGAATTGATCATCATGTAATATTGTTGTTGCTGTGTATGATGATCTCCTGGTTCTGCTCGTTTCACTCAGCATCAGTTCATGCAAGTCTCTCCAGGCCTCTCTGAAATCGTCCTGCTGGTCGTTTCTTACAGAGCAATAATATTCCATAACATTCATATACCATAATTTATTCAGCCACTCTCCAATTGATGGACATCCCTTCAGTTTCCAGTTTCTAGCCACTAGGTACAACTTTTAAAGAGACACTGATAACATATATTATGTTCAGAGGAGAATGACCAGAATGATGAGGGAGGTCTTAAAACCAGGGATATAATTGTAAATGTAATATAAACAATTAGCTCTTAGTTCTGCAAGATACACTTTAAAGTTTGATCTGTATTAATGACATTTTTCTCTACTATTTTCTTAAGTCTAAACAATAAAAACAATAAATCAAGCCCTGATTGGTAGTTTGGCTATTCCTGAGGTGAAAATGCCCAAACTGAAAGTTCCTATACATACTCCTACAAGTTAAAGAATGTCTGGAGGAATTGGGGGTGTTTATTAGGGAGAAGAGCAGACTTGGGGGAAAATATGAGACTTTCACAAATGTCATGGGTTTATATATATGATCAGTTTGGTTCTTACAAGCAAAAAGAGGAGCAAATGGTGGAATTTAGAGGGGGAGGGAGGGTAGTAGATATTTCAGTTCAAAATAAGCTTTAAAAATTAGAATTGTTTTTAAAACATTATAAGGAAGCAGAGGGACAGTTTCCAAAAAACCTGGGAAGACTTGTCTGAATTGATGCAAAGTAAAGTGAGCAAAACCAAGAATAATTTATATACTGAGTATATTTTAAAGAAATGAACTTTGAAAGACTTTTGAATTTTGATCAATGCAAGGATAAGTCACAGTTCCACCATGCTACCTGACAGAGAGGTATTAAACTCAAGATGCAGAATGAGACATATTTTTGTGGACATGATCAATGTGGTAATTTGTTTTGTTTGACTATGTGACAGTTACAAGGATTTTCTTTTTCTTTATTGGAGGGAAAAGGCGGATAAATGCTTAATTAAAATAAATTAAAATTTAAAAATTAATTTTAAAAAAGCTACAAGACTATTATAAAGTGGTGAATTCTCCATTACTCAGAGTGCTCCTAAATCTCATTGACTAGTTTTGAAGGAGGGTATAAAGGAGAGTAATATATTAGGTAACAGTCTATACTAAAAACCTTAAAGATCCATTCCAACAAAGATTCTCTGACTCTTCGTACCTCCAGTACAACAGCAACCTGGGAGAGCCTATTATTGCATCTTCAATGTGAGCATTTACATTTCTAAAATCAGCAAACTATAAATCAGGGCTTGGTTTACTATTTTGTCAATAGTTCAGACATAAGAAACTATGGAGAAAATGCTAATAATTAGATTAAACTCAAAAGTGTGTCATAGGTATCTCTCCTCGACCTCTAGATCTGATTGTATAGCCTATGGCATCTCAGAATAGACATTGAGAGCATTTTTGTGATGGATTTTAAAAATAATCTTTTTTTTTATTCTTTTTTTTCTATTTGGAAGCAATCAAGGTTAAGTGACTTGCTCAAGATGAAGTATCTGAGGCTGGATTTGAACTCAGGTTCTCCTGACTCCAGGGCCAGTGCTTTTTTCATTATGTCATCTAGTTGCCCTGATCCTTTTAATTTTTATAGGAAAAGGCATTATATGCATTTGAGGCTTTGTGGTTCTTCTAAAATAAATCTCTTTTTTGCTACAATTTAAGCCTTTGGGTTTTCTTGTCATTTGTTATAGAATACCAACATTCATCCTTTTCCACATGACTTACATTCACAAGAGTTGAAAAGGTTTACATAGCCTGCACTAGGGACTAAAGCTAGGCAGGCTCCTAATAAATCTGTAGAGCAATGATAAATCAAACTTTTTTGACCAATATATTCTGTTAATTTTTTTTTAAAGGAGCATTCTTTCATGATTGTATAACTCAAGGCTCAAAGTCTGATGAGGCAGATGTAAATGGCTCCAAACTTAGTTATAATTCTGCCTACAGAAGTATAATTATGAAACATATGAATGGCTTGCAATGATGCCCTTCAGGTAGAGAGAGAAAAAAAAAACAACTAACAATTATTGGGGGGGGCGGGGAGAGGGAGGATACCAGTTCTTTTATAGGAAAAGTTTATATTTACTTTTCCTTAAGTAGTTAGTTACCAGAGCTGTTCCACAGTATCTCTCATGCCTTAAAGAAAGGGAACCAAAGAAATATAAAGGATAGGTTTTATGAGCAAACCACAAGTATTTATGAGGAATAAGATTAGATTCATGAGGTTCAGCCTTTAACAAAATAAAATAATATGCTTAAAAACAGATGACAGTTACACTTATCAAGGACTGCCAGTTCTTGCAGATGGTTTGTTTTATTTTTCCTCTCAGTGATCTGACCCTTTGACCAAATGCTGGAAGTAAGAAATAAAAACAAAATAGAAATTTTACTCTTCTTATACTTTCCATTTTTCTGGCCATTCAGAAAGGTGATGTTTTTAGAGCTGTAGTTAAAATCATGCTGCTACTCCACCTATAGGGGAAGCCCCATCACCTCACTTCTATACACCTTTTCTTTCTCAAGTCTTTCTAGAGTTATCCCAAACTCCTACTTCTAGGAGAAAAAAATTCCACATTCGAAGTCTTGATCTTAATGGCAGCTTCCTTTTATCCCCCATGCTAGAACACAGCTTCCAGTCTTTAGCAACATGTTGCTATTTAGTCAATCAGTCATGTCCAATTCTCTGTGACCACATTTGGAGTTTTCTTGGCACAGATACTGGAGCAGTTTGCTATTTCTTTCTCCAGCTTACTTTACAGATGAAGAAACTGAGGCAAACAGGGTTAAGTGACTTGCCCAGGGTCACTCGGCTAGTAAGTCTGAAGTCACATTTGAACTCAGTTAAGATCTTCCTGATGCCAGAACCCCATGCTCTATCTGTTGTGCTACTTTTAGCAACATAGTTTTTCTTATTAGGTACTCTAATGCACAATATTTTATCAATATTTATATTTTGATATATAATTTGATATTTATATTTATATTTTGAGCATATATATTCTATTGCACTAGAGAGGCAGCTTGGTGCTAGTTGTGGAGTCACAATGACCTTAGGTAATTGTCCTGGATCTGACACATACTAGCTGCCTAAGCCTGGACAAGTCACAACTTTTCACTGTCTCAAGTAACTTTTAGACTCTAAGTTGCAGAGAAAGTGCCAATTCGTTTCAGTGGATACAGTTTCTTACCTGGAGTTCCTGACACCTATGAAATCATAAGTTTGACTAAATAAATAAAAGCATCTACACACATTATTTTACTGCATGAATGTATTATCTTCATTGTAGAAAATACATACAAAATATATTTTTAAAAGATGAAAAATATTGAAATACGTTGAAAATTATTTAACCATCCCAAAATTATTTTTTATTGTCACTAAAACTGTAATTTTTTTTGAAGTTAAATTTCAAAGGACTATTAAGTTTAAGAGAATGCAATGACAACATCTACTTGTAACATATTACTATTGATTTATAAAACTTTACAAATCTTCCTTGAGAACTCTCAGACTTTGAAACATTTAAACTTGATACTGTTTTCTCACTATAGACATTTAGTATCACATAAGTTAGTGTCTATAGGGCAATCAATGGCTGCAGGGGGTAAATAAGCATCCTCTACCACTTTAAAGGCTGCCAACATGAAAACACAATACAAAATGAGGAACAAGCAGATTCCATGTTTCGTATGATTGAAAATTCTTTAGTTTTCTTTCTTTCTTTTTTTTTTAACTGTGTTTGGATTCTGTGATATATCAGTTTGAAAGTTTTCCTTAAATTCAGTTTATTTCAGTGACAGTATTTTTAAAGGATGTTTAGCTTAAAACGATACATGAAGAAACATAGCTTCAAATGGAAGAATTGCAGCACCAGCTCTCCTTATATCACTATATTCATTGTTCATTCCCATCCAATTATGCAAAGGACTTTTGTTGCAACTCAGCTAGTAAATTTCCAACTTCTTTGATACCTATTAACTGTTTTTTTTCTCAATAGTGGTTTTTTTTTTCAATTACATGTAAAGAGAGTTTTCAACATTCATTTTTTAAGATTTTTAGTTCCAATCTTTTTCTCTTTTCCTCTTTACCTCCACCCTCCCCAAAACAGCAAATAATCCAATATAGGTTATACATGTAGCAATCATTTAAAGCATGTTTTCATATTAGTTATGTTGTGAAAGAAAAATCAGAACAAAAAGGAAAAATTATGAGAAAGAAGGCAATTTTTTTTTTAAGTTAAAATAGTACTCTTTGAGCTGCATCCAGTCTCCATAGTTCTCTGGATGTGGATAGCATTTTTCCATCCCAAATCTACTGATAATTGGCTATTCTTGCAAACTAATCACAAGATGGTGATTTATTTTTTTTCACATTAGTTCAAAATCTTCCATTTGACAGATTTTAAAAAACAGATTATGAAGTTATTTTTCCATGTTTTTTTAAGTGTAAGGATAAAAAAAATTGGACTGTTTTTAGCAACAAAAAATAGTTTTAAAATATCTTGCTAATCATGAAGGCTTCATATTATCAATAGTTAATATCTCAAGTGATAAAATGGGCTGAATTTACTGACAATGGTTATAAATTCGTGTTTTAAATAATCTTTATGTTTTAAAATATTTTTTCACCAAGTTCTTATTAGATTTGATTAGATTGTTTTCACTTTCTTCTCATAATATAGTTGATGGAAAAACTAAGAGTAGAAGTGTCTGCCATTTGTGCTTATTGTTATTTTCCTTAACCCATGATTTTTTTTTTTTTTGCAGCAATCTTTTGAATCCACCTGCCCATTTTGGAGAGGGTTAGTTTAGTTCAAAGTAGATAATATAATTTTTTTTCATAAAGATCTGCTTTCTCTACTTTCTACTTCTTCCCTCTGATAAAGCAAGGAAAAAACTCTGCTATAAACATGTATAGACAAACAGTATAAATGCCCATATTGGCCATGTCCCAAAAACATGTGTTTCAAACCGCATTCTGAGTCCATTCCCTCTCTATGAAGAGATAGGTAACACGTTTGTAGATAAGATAATCTTAACAATGTTTCAGCCAACTTTCATTCAAAAACAAATGAATAAGTAAAATTCACTACTTCAAACCCTTCTGGACTATGGAAATCTTATGCTTTCCTCAAGATATTTTACATAACATTTGGAAACCTTTGCAATACTGACTGAATGAGGGCAACAGTGCCAATCTCTGTACTACATATTAGTAAACTTTAATTCCTTAATTTTAGTTAAAATTAATATAAATAAAAGCCCTGTTATTTATTCTATGCCTCGAATGGATTATCTTGCACACCCTACATGGAAGACCACAGTTCCAAGACATAGATGGTTGATATAGGCGAGATGAGATGAAAAGGGAAGAAAGGAATTCTTATTCTTGCTTGGAAAAACTTTTTTTTCTTAAAGAATGAATCTTCCCATCTCACTCATGTTATAAGTATAATGTCTGATCCCTTGCTGATCCTAGGAGCTTTGATACTGCTCTCTGTCTGGCACTACTCCCAGTCCAGTCCTGGGGCCTCTTCCAATTGATGACAGACTTAGTGTAGATGGCAGATTTGCAATAGCTCAGAGAAATTCAGAATTCCCGAGCTCTAGAGATTTGGCAATCAGCCTCCCCAGTAGTTGGGATTATAGATGCCCACAACAGACCTTCTTATAGCCCCTTTGAATGTCAGACTCATATTATCTCAAGGCCACATAGCCTTAGCCTTTTCCCACTCCAACCCCTCTTCTTCTGTTCCCTTAGAAAGAGGTAGCATACAGAAACATTGGTGGCTGGTCATGGTGTATTGTTACCGAACACAAACGAGGAGTGGAAGGATAAGCTGTGGCTGGTAGGGTTAGGGGCTGTGTTGTGGATAATCTTCTCGCAGATCTCATCTTCAGGGTTTCCATCCTGTTGAGTAAGATGATTCCTCCAGAGGGCTTCTTTATGGTAGCATCATATTTATCTGGGTAGGAGGATGTGGAGTAAAATCAAATCAATCAAGTATTTATTGAACATTTAAGGGGATGTGCTAGGTGTTATAAGAGATACCAAAAAGTCCCCTGATCCCTCAAGGAAATTAGAGATTAGTAGGGAAGAAAGACATTTACTAGAAAAAGAAACATTACATTATAAGGGCTTCTTTGAAGAGATAGGACTTTTAGTTTGAGTGTCAACTTTTCAGTACCTCAATTTCCTTTTCAGTTGAAAGAGAATATGTTATTCAGGTACAGTTTGGACTAGATGACCTCTAAGATGAGATGCCTTCCAGCTCTAAGACATTGTGATTCTCCAAATGATGGATGGGATTTCAGTAGGCAAAGAGGAACACAAGGGCATTTCAGGCTGGCAAATAAAAGGGGGAGGGGAGGGGGAAGCCAGACACATTCCAAGGGCAGTGAACAGAGAAAAGCACAGAAAATTTCAGCACAGGAAAAGACCTTGGCAATAATCTCATACAACATTCTTATTTTAAAGAAGATAAATTTGAAGTCCCAGAAAAGTGAACCCCAGCTTAGATAAAATGGAATATGTATGTTAAGACATCAGTAATGGTGATTGTCTCAATGAGAAACTCCCACAATTTAAAAGATGCATTCTGTCACTCATAGTCTTAGAAAAGTTGTATGAAATTTGGAGTAGTTAACTGACTTTTTCTTAGTCACACCGATATTAAATGCCTACTTTGTGTCAGCTAGAAAAAGAAAAAAAAATGAAAGTCCCTATTCTCAAGATGTTTGTAATCTACAAGGGAAAAATAACATATACTTTGATGAATAAAGACAAATGCAAAGTAATTTGGGGGGGTGGAGATTACTAACAAATGGGAAAATTGGTTAGGACTTTTTTTGTAGTAGCTGGTACTTGAATCTTAAAGAGAAATAGATGTGCCAGGAGGCAGAGGTAAAAAGGAAGAGAATATTCCAAGAGGCATAGGGTACAGTCTGGGCAATTAGCTAGCACTTACATAACACTTTAAGATTTATATAGCACTTTACAAATGTTACCTTATTTAATCATCACAGCAACCCTGGAAGGTAGGAGCTGCTATTATCTTCATTTTACAGATGAGGAAACTGAGGCTGAAAAGCTAATTAATGCCCAGAATAGAAAGGATTTGAACTCAAGAAAAAGCATAGAAGGGGCAGGTAGGTGGCACAGTGGATAGAGCACAGCGCTGAAGTCAGGAGGACCTGAGCTCAAATCTGGTCTCAGACACTTAATATTCCCTAGCTGTGTGACTCTGGGCAAGTCACTTAACCTCAATTGCCTCAGCAAAAAAAAAAAAAAAGCAGAGTCAGAAGATGAAATATTGTATACAGGGAATGGCAAATGGGTCAATTTGGTTGAAATATAGAATGCTAAAGGTGAATAATGTGTAGTCATCTTGGAGGGATGGAGTAGACCCTATTTTGTGACAAGCTTTAAATGACAAACTTAGAGTTCATATTTTATTTTAGAAGGAACAAGGAACCATTGAAACTTTTTGAGCAGGGATATGGTCAAACTTTAGTTTTAAGAATATCATTTTGAGGAGTAAAGTATGATTTGGAGGAAGGCAGAACCCAGATTCAGGATGACCACAATTGTAATAACCTAGAGGTAAGAAATGATGAGGACCTGAACAATGGTTGTATTTATAAGTGAGAGGACGGAAATGAAAAAGAGGTAGACTTGGCATAAGAATTAGCAATAATAAAATAGTAGGATAAGGTAAAGGACAATGAAGATCTGTGGGCACTTTCTATGTCCTGTATAAATCTAGGTGACTAAAAGGATGCTGGTTAGAGGTTTAGGAGGAAATGAGTTATATTTTAAATGTTTCCTTTGAGATGCCTACAGAATATCTAGCAAATAGTTAGAGATGTGGAACTGGAGTTCAAGAAAGGAATATTATTATCAGGATATGTAGATTTGGGAGTCCACTTCATAGTAACTATAGTTGAACTCACAGGAACTAATGAAGTCACCAAGTGAGATAGAGTAGGAAAAGAGATTGTATGCTCTCATAGTATATAAATGATCATACTGCAAAAAAGATTGAGAAGGGCCCGTCAGAAAGGAAGGAGGAAAAGGATAGCCAAGTATAAGAGCCAAATCTTCCTGATTCCATCTACTACAATCTCCAATGTTTCACACATACCTCCAAAGGAGTACAAAATTGGGAAGGCGGACTGGGGAGTGTTTATTATGTCAGGCTAAAAAGTTGGAATTATGTACAAGAGGATCATTGGTGCTTTTTGAGGTGCAGAATAACTTGATCTAACTAGTGATATCAAACTCAACTAGAAACAGATCTCTGCTGACATGCATATCGCATAAATTATATTATCTATGTTTTATTGTATTTTTCTTTATTTTACTAAACATTTCCCAATCATATGTTAATCTAGTTCAGTCTTGCTTTCTGAGTTCATTTGGCCAGCCAGCATTGAATTTGACTATCTCTGATCTAAACCATGCTGTAAGGAAGACTAATTTGATGACAGTATGGAACAATTAGAATTGAGAAAAGCTGGACTTGGGTCACCCATTAGGAAGCCTTTCAATAAACTAAGTATGAGGCATTGAAGACCTAAAATAAAATTGTAGGACACTGTCCAAAGACATTGGAAAGGAAGAACTGATAAAGCAATAGCATTTAATTATTAAGAAGTTGAGGAAAGGAAGAAATTTAAAAATACATATACATATTCAGATTTTGAGGGTGGATACTTGGGAGAATAGAAATAGGAAAATGAGAAGTCAGGTTCAGAAGAAAGATGAGGAGTTCATAGTTTCAGAAACATGCTCATTGAAACAGAATGTAACCCATGAGAAAGGTCAGGTTATTGATGTAGATTTGGGAGTAATCTGATCCTTAGAGACCCATATAAATATATTGTCTCTTAAAATCTTCCTCTCCTTGTTTTACCCTCTACTAACAGACCTTTCAAAGGCTTAGATATAGGTGAGGATTTCTATACTTAAACACAAAGACACTCTTCTAGTGTGACAGTGGGAATTCCCACTTGTTCATGACCACTATATGAAAGCATTTTTTGGAAGGCCATTTCTTTATTCTCTCTATTGAATTTGGGTTAGAGAATTCAGATGGCCAAGTGACAAGTTTAGAAGTATCCATCAGTTGACAAATTCTTGGTATAAATCATTTATCTTTCTAAGCTTCAGTTTCTTCATCTGGAAAAGAAGGGCTGAGTCGGGATGGCCTCAAAGATCCTTCTCAGCTCTAAATCTAGGATCTAGGATTCTCTGACCTAGAAAAATTTCCACAGCTCAACTTCCCACTCCTCTTTTCTCTCTCAAGTATTGCTACAATCAACTAATATTTAATAAGTACCTATGATAGGTCAGGTCTTGTGCTGGATGTTGGGGATACAAAAAAAAGAAATATCTCCTTAATGTCTAGAAACTCATCATTTACTGGGTGGAACCTATATATATATATATACACAAAAAGAAAAAAAATCACATATACAAAGGGAAAACAAAGAAACACGGGGGCACGAAGGGGAATATTGTGTTTTGGAAACAGTAATGAGGTCAATTTGGCTTGAGTGTAGTTTTGACAGACCATGAATCTATAATCAACCTGAAAAGACAGCCCTGGAGCCAGATTGTGAATAGTGTTAAATGCCAAATAAAGGAGTCTATATTTTATCATCCTGAGCAGGGGAATGACATAGATCTCTATGTTAGCAATATCAGTTAGACAATTGTGGGGAAGACAAACTAGAGAGAGGAGGCCAATTCAGAGGTGATTTCAATAATGAGGGCCTGCCATGAAAGGTATTGGAACCAATATTAAAACTTAATTAGCTCTGGGGGTTAAGGGACAGAGCTTCTTGATAATCTAAATATAAAAACCAGCTCACCAGGCAGAAGTTGCTTTTGCTCAAACTTCATAAATGTGTAAGAATAGTAAAGGAGAAAAAACTACATTCAACTGAATTCATGCTGTATCCTTGCCAAGGATCCTTTACATGCTATGACAAATAAATATCTTAAACTCTATAATAATAATAATGAGGAGGAGGAGGGCCTGAATTAGGGTGGTTATGAGATATATAAAGAGAAAGTGAGAGATGCAAGAGATATAAAGGAGGTAGAATCAATGAAACTTGAACTGATAGAATCTGGTAGTGACAAGTGAGTGAAAGTAAGAGTAGAGAGTAAATAAATTTGACTAGAATGGTGGTGAATCTTTACAGAAAAGAGTAAGTTAGAAGGGAGTGAGGGCAGTGAAGAGCAAAGATTTTGAGATATTTTGAGTTTGAGATGTCTATGGGATATCCAGGTAGCAATACCCAGCAGGTAATTAGTGAAGTTGCCTTGGAGTTCAAGGAAGAGATGAGGGCTACATGTGTAGATTTGAGAATTGTTGGCAGGGAGATGACAGTTGAAACCATGGGAGCTGATAAAATAAATGAAAGAGATTCTATAGAGGGAAGAGAAGAGGATCCAAAACATGTATAGAAGAATTGCACATGTTTAACATATATTGAATTACTTGTCATCTAGGGAAGGGGGTGGAAGAAGGGAAGGAGAAAATTTGGAACATAAGGTTTTGCAAGGGTGAATGTTGAAAATTATCCATGCATATGTTTTGAAAATCAAAAGCTTTTAAAAAAAATTAAAAGGGGGATCTAAGACAGAGCCCTGAAGGACTTACAGGGATAATGATCCTACAATGGAAGCTGAAAAGGATTAGAGAGAATCATGACAGAGCAATGTTACAAAACTCTAGGAGGGAGAGAGTATCTAGAAGGGTAGAAGTTAAGTGATATAGAGAGGTCAAAAATGATGGGGACCCAAGAAAGGTGACTGGATTTAGCAATAAAGAAAATACTAGTGATAGAAACTACTGAATGGTTGGAAGAGATCAAACTGAGAGGTGAGTGGAGGCAATGAGAATAAATAACTTTTTCTAGGAATTTGTAAGAGGGAGGAGAGATATATGATAATAGCTTAAAGGGATGGCAGGGCCAACTGAAGGTTTTCTCATACCTAAAACTCCCAGAGACACTCGCTGGTGATGGCCTCGCTGTCAGCTAGCAAGACACCACTGCTGTCGGCCCGTATGTAGTAGCCATTGGGGGCCAATACAGCAAGGAGGTTGCTGCCTCGTAGTTCTAGACAGAAGTTGAGAGCAAACTTTCCCCAAGGACGGAAGGTGCCATAGGCTGTCAGGGACCAGAACGTGCCACCCTGTGCTGGAAGGGTAGAAGAACTGAGGTCATTAAGTGATGTGAAAGAGAAGCATGTGCCTCAAGTCCTTGGACATCTGAGTGGGAGCCTGAGTAGAGTAGATAGATCATCACACTACCATCATCAATCATCTCCAAATCTCCCATTCCATATCAGCTGTACTCTAATAATAATATTAGCTAGCTAGCATTTATATAATATTTTAAGTTTTAGGAAGCACTGTATTTAGATTATTCGATCCTCCCAATAACGAGTAGTGCTATTATTATTCTCATTTTACAGATGAGGAAATTGAGTCACAGAGAAGTCAAATGAAGTCACCCAGTTAGCAAGTATCTGAGGAAGGAATCAAACTCAGGCCTGCCTTACCATGTGCAAGGTTCTATTGATTGTACCACCTGACTGCCTGAGACAGGAGGAGGGATATAGATCTCTGTGCTATGTCTTCCCAAACTTGGGATATGTATTAAGAACAATGGGGAAACACCTTCCTCCTTAGACTGACTTAAAAAAAAAAATCCCATCAACTAAGGAATCTTCTTTTGTGTATCAATCTACTGGCCCTACATCCCACCCTCGCCCCAGAACAATATCCTACCTGCCCCATCCTCTACTCCCCAGCTCATCACCCCCAGTATTTCACAATGAGCTGCCCTACAATTCACCTTAACTTAGCCCTGTGGCTAGACTGTTCTTGAAGAGGCAGGAATAAGGAAAAATCAGAGAAAAAGTGGGAGTTCAGGACCTTATTTTAACTTAGATTGTGAGATTCTTAAGTAAAGTATGTCTTCAGAAAATCTTAAAACCTTAGGGAGTGGTGTAGACAGAAGGGCACTGGATTAGGAGTCCGGACATCTGGATTCAAGGCACCTCCCAGCACTGTTACTAATCTGATGAATAACCTCATTCAAACTATCCCCTTCCCTCTCCCTTTTGGCCCTAGCCAAAGAGATAAATTAGATCAGATTGCCTTCAAGATCTTCAGCTCCAACAATATAAATATTAAGAGTTGGAAGGGATTGGAGGCCATCCAACCTAGACTCCCCTCTCCCAAGTCCTGGGAAGGTCTGAGTTGGCAATGGACACTGAGCCCTGGATCCCTTCTGGCACATTCATGTGGAGAGATTGGGATGAGAGTAGCACTCACCTTGGAAATGGTAAATGCTTTGCCTGCACGGTAGTAGCTGGATACAGTCTGGCTGGTCCATGTTGCACTGCAGTTGGTCATGTTCTGATGATGTACCCACATAGCCATAGCGACCTCTCAATGCCAGGAAGGGCCGATTGACTAAGCAGATCCTAAATTCTTCAGAAGGGCCTGGGGGAAATGGGAGTAGAGGTCATTGGAGAAGATAATTGTTCTGAGCTCTTTCAGATGTGATGTACTAGGGAGAGACTAGATATGGAAGGGCTTGTTCAAGGATTTTTGGTCCAGAAGATCCTAAGATGAAGGTTCCCATTCCTTCTGCTTACCTGGATGTGAGGAAGTAGCTATCAAGAACCCATTCGATGTGACACCCAAATAACGTCCATTAGCAGCCTGCAGAATAATCTTGCCACAGTTCCATTTCACACAGAAAATAGCATCAGGCTCTTGTTTTCGTCCATCTCCCACTACAGCCCTATGTGACCTCTACAGAGAGGGAGAAAGTTGCAGTGTTAGGGAGGAGACCAGGTCCTCTCTCAAATCTTGCCTCTGGTTTCTCTCTCAAGCTATTAATATTGACTTCACCCAGGAATTCTCAACCTTTTTTGTGTACAAATCCCTCTGGCTATCCCCTCCTCAGAATAATGCATTGAAATGTATAAAATAAAATACACTGCAAAGAAAACTATCCTGAAATACTGTTATTAAAATATTTTTTTTTGCTATCCAAGTTACTGGTCCACCTGATAATTGTCTGTAATCTAAGATGCCCTGGTCTGGAATTTCATTTTCCTTTTCTTCCATACTCATCCCAGAAAAAAGATCTATTATCAGTAGAGGATGAACTATGATTCACAAAGGGTTAGAGTGTAGGACAGAATAGGGAGAGGCAGTGTTGTGGAAATGGAAATGAATATTGGACCAGGAGTAAGGATATTCCTGAGTTCAAATCCTGCCTGGAACAAATACTAGCTGTGTGATTCTGGGCAAGTTAACTTTTCTGGATCTTAGCTTCCTCAACTTGAAAATGAAGAAGTTGGAAGCTTCAAATCTATGATAATAATGATAGTTAATATTTATAGATGGTTTGCTATGTGAGAGGTACTATGGTTAGCACTTCACAAATTATCATCTCATTTGATTCTCATAACAACCTGGGAGGGAGGGGCTATTATTATCCCCATCTTATAGATGGGGAAACTGAGGCAAGTGACTTGTCCAAAGTTAGTACATATTTGAGGTCACATTTCTGATCCCTGTGCCACCTATCTGCCTGTGAACCTCTGTGAGTCTCAGTTTGCTCATCTATAAAATGAGGATGACATTGTTTAGAGAATCTATTTCACAAGGCTGTCACATAGTCCAAAGGAGATAATGTACATTAAATGCTAAACTGGCTATTATAATATGATATTATTATTGCTATTATAATTATTAAAGAGGAAAAAGTTCTTCAAAATCATGCTGGTCTCTGTATCAAATTTCTGTGGAGATGTTGTAGCCCTAGGGATTTATAGTATCGTACAACTCTGGATTCTGTAGCTCAACCCTCCTATAAGAAACCAGGGTTTCTTAAACTTTTTCTACTCACAATCCCCTTTCTGCCTGAGAAAATTTTGAATCACCTCGGGTATATAGATATATAAAATAGGTGTGCAAATCAAACATTTGTTGATAATAAATCATAATTTTGTGACACCCACATTCCATATGTTCAGTTAGGAGATTCCATAGGACACTCATGACCCATAGTTTAAGAAACTTGGATTTAAGTTACTCTTCCTAGGAACAAAGGAAAGAAGAGGCTTGCACTCAGGATCATGGCGGCAAATTAGAATGAATGAATTAGGGATTAGGAACACAAGCATCTCAACTTTTAGTAGGACATTTATTCTGGAAGGGACAATTTTCATTTCTACTGTGAGATTGGGTCCTGGGGTTCTAGAGTATGCACCTTGGGTAAGAATGGAAAACTTTGGGAGCTTTTATTCTTTCAAATTGTCCTGGATCAGCATTTAGGCCCATAATCTTACCTGTGCTAAATATTGGCCAGTAACTGAACAGAGTTGAATAGCATTAGTATTTGGATTACTCTCATATTGGAAGAAAGACATAGGAGTCATCCGCTCAGATCTAGCACAGACTTCCAAATCTGCAGAAAGAGGGATTTTGATCACAGATAGCCAGGGTCCAGTGTCAGCCCCTGCTCCTACTTCTCCAGTTTCTTTTCTGCCTGCAAAGACCCAGACCCAAGCATCAACCACCAGCATTTCCTTTTCACATTCTTTTTCTGTGTGGAATGGTCCATAGCAGACACTGCGGGGCATTTTACAGGGAGGAGAAGGACACAGCCCCTTTCATTCAGAGACTATATTTTTCCATCCTTCTCTATCTGCCTTCAGGCCATATTTCTATTCTTTATTTTATGGATTCTTCACTTCATAGGGTTCAGCATTTTTCATGCATCCCCCTCTCCCTTGCTCTCCTTATTTCTTTCACTCAATTAATTCATCTTTCCTCCACCCTTCCCACCAGCTCTCCCACTTGCCTGAAACGATGGTGACGAATTTCCGATTCTTAGATCTGATAGTGATCCAGGCTGTGCAATGCTGTAGTACAAACCACTCCTCTCCACCCATGGCGTTGGAGCCCAGAGCCAGGAGGGCGCGGGAGCCCTGTGGGTACAAGAGGCACCCCTCCCCATCGCCCAAGGCCACCTGCCCACCAGGCCGCAGCTGAAGGTGAAAGGCCGTTTGCGGTGAGGGCCTGCTGACCAACCTGTCATTTTGGGACAGGAAGTGGTGGGAAGAAGACTCGAGGTGGTAGAGCCCATCGTGGAAGTGCAGCAGGAAGCCACACTCCTCTAAGTAAGGCACAGGAGCATCTACCCAGGCGCAACCCTGTTCAGGACTGGCCCGGACATAGCAGCGGGTGATTGGGCTGTAGAGCATCACATGGACGTGCAAGGCCGGCCTCGGGGCCCACATGTGGTAGGCGGAGAGCACCCTGGAGGTGCAGAACACATCCTTGCCATCAGACTCCAGATAGTGGCCGGTGACCATGCACTGGAGCGTCCACTTTCCGTGGCGGTGGAAACGAAGCAGGAAGTAGCCATGCTGCGAGTTCTGGGGCCACCCACAATAGACCGAGCCATCTCCCTCCGGCAGCAAGATGTGGCCATGGATGCTCTGGAGGCGTACCACGGCCTGGGCATCCTCGTCCTGTTCATTGCACACTATTAATTCCCAGGTCTGCAGAGAACTCCCAAGGACGGAGGAGGGAGATATTAGTGCTCACTAGATTCCTGGTCCTAAGCTGCTCATTCACAGACATCAGTCACTTACACCAGTGGTCTGATTGCCCAGGTGGTTCACCAGGACCACCTACTATCCACTGCTATCAGCCCCTAGCTGTGCTGGTTTCCTCACTGCCATCAATCAATTCCCTAATGCCCTCACATGGCAACCATCAGCAGGACCAATAATGTGACCTGTGTGCTTACCATTGGAGATGTCAAGCCAGTCTCATCAATACACAAATCAGTTTCTCATGTGGTTAAAAAAAAAAGTTGAAAGTGTCACCTATAGATAGGCTCATAGACTTAGAAATGGAAAAGGCCAACCTCCTCATTTTACAGAGAGGGAAACTGAGGCAGATAGTGGTGAAGTGACTCGGCACACAGCAAGTATCTGAAGCAGGATATGAACTCAAGCCATGTTGACTTTAAGCCCCATGCTCTATGAATGGCATCATGGTGCTTCTCTAGTTAATGCAACATGAATGTTCTCTACTCTTCTCAATTTCCTCACAAGACTGGTGTCAGGTCAAAGTTTCAAAGGAATTCAAACTTAAGTCTCACTTTTCTTTCTCTAACTAAAGTCAGGGAACAAGTGTGTCAGCTCAGAATGCTTTTGTATCTCCATTCCCAGAACCATCTGTTTTTAAGAGTAGTTGTCACACAGAATTCTTTCTCTACCTGATGTGTCAACGATGAACAACAAGTACCTCAGGTCCAAGAAGCAAAAGTCTGCTGCTATAAGCTGTAATTGCTTTGATAGAGGGTGGGGTTTGTCATCAATAAGAAATGAATGTGAATTCTGTCCCAGACACCAGTAGTGATTCTGTCAAGTCTAAGCCTTTAAATTTCATATTTTCTAGAAATAACGTGTGTTGACCATAGACTCAGGCAGCAAGACTTAGAAATTGTGTGTGTGTGTAGTGCTCAGAGGCAGAACGAGATCAAACAGCTTTCCAACACGGGGCTAAAATTTAGAGGGCTCTGGTAGCACTTCCGGTCTTTTGAGCTCAGCACCTAGTCAGCAAGAATAGTTAATATCAGAAACTCCCAGATGTGGCCCACTAGCCAATACCCCAGTGGAGCGCCTTACTGGACGGCCACCTGCTCCCCACTCCCCTCAAACAGCATTTGGGGAACAGCATGGCTCTGAAATACCTGTCCTAGGAATTTTGGACTTATGCTATTTGCTTTGGGTATAAAAACTGACATTTAAATGTTCCCAGTGGAGAGGGAGAATTTGAAGTAAAAATACAGAGACAAAGAACCCAGCTCCGGCCTGTTCCATGCCATTCTTCTTATGGAATCCATGAGTTCCTGGAATTCTTCACATGTGACTCTGCTGGATCCCTCCATTTCTCCTATTCCCTTTTCCAGATGAGAAATCAGGACTTAGTATTACATATACCTTCCTCCTTTTATATATATAAAACATATACACATACATATACATATGTGTATATGTATGTGTTTATATATATATATATATATGTATATATATATATGATTTTCCCCTGAGACCCCATAGTCCTTCATTCTAGCTTGAGGATCTGGAAGTCTCTGTGATGTCACAGTACCTTTGCGCTGACACTATAGGGAGCAGAGGGTGAGAGAGCTGCCAGAGCAGAGAAAGGCTGGAAGACTGGAAGTGAACCATGACTTATTAAAGGTATATGAGATTCTGATAAGGTAAGACTGAGTTGGAGATGGAGACACCATGGACACAGGACAGAAAGAACCCAGGGATGTCAGTGATAGAAGCAAGTAAAGGGGGTGAGAGTCAGGGCAGGAGAAAAGGTGCCGACATTCCCGAGACAGGGAATGGGATTTGAGCATCAGCATTGTGATACCCCACTCACCCCAGTGATGGCTGGTTACCTGTCTCCTGCCTAAGCCTTTAGCTACAGCAGTGATTTTATTTCCATAGTTCTCAGCTGTTAGATAGGTGCCAGCCCAGCTGATAAGGCCAACCTTCTGGTCCTCCGGCCGGGACCCATGAAGCATCCAGTCCTCCTCCATGGGGCCGGCGCCACACTTGATGACTCCGTCCGGCCCAGCCTCGTCCTAGCATGCACCTGCAGGCCATAGAGCCAGGAACAGGGCCCCAGGACCAACAAGGGAGGGAATCTAAAGGGAGAACCTCCTGGGTGAGTGCCCTCCCTGCTGGACCTAATCACCTCTGTGACCCGTGGGCATTATGACCATAAAGGTTACTGCCTTTCCCCAGAGGTCTGCCTGTCATCACCCTATAGTGGGACAAAGCACGATCCCAATCCTTCACCATTGCATCCCTCCACATTTGTCAAATTATCACTCCAGAGTGAATAAGAATCTCGGGACCACAGCAATCGTCTAAATTCTGAGCCTGGGCAGAGAGCCATGCTGGATCTAAGACTAGAAATCACAAACATGTTTACTCTTCTATGACCAACTTGTGACTTCAGGCAAGTCCCCTTTCTGGTCTGTCTTTCTTTGTTAAAGAGAAGACATTCTCAGTCTCTATTCAGGGGTATGAAGTTCCCTTAGGGTTGAGGGATCCCTCTGGCCTAAGAATGAGGGAAAAAAACCTTCAAAAAACTATTGAGAATGTTGTATTCTTTGGGCAAAAAGAGGCAGAGCTTAATACTGGCTGACAACTCATGACTAGCCTAAGAAAACTGACCCAGAAACATATATGACATGAGTTATCATCATCTCCAACCCTACCACCACTTCCTAAACTCCCAGTTATACTACTCTCCTATATCTCCATCATTGTTAATCACTGGTATATTGGATAAGGAATTCAAAGACAAGAAAGCAGAAGATCCAGATTATCAGGTCTCCAGGAATGTTGCTCCCACAATACTACTGTGCAGAAAGAAGGGTCTTCACATGGCTAATCTGGGTTCCTACAGTGATCCAGGTACAGATGCATGAACCATAAAGAGACAAAACACAATAGTGGAAGTCCTAGGGAAATCAACTGATTTGGGGCATGATGAGGTGGCAAATAAATAAATAGGACATTTAATAAAAAATGGTGGGGGTTTCTTTGATACTTTGCTGGAATTCAAAGGAGATGAAAACCATTAGCTGCATTAGAAGAGAGATTGTTGTGTGTTGTCTTTCTCTACTAGTTTTTCCTTCCCTTCCTAGTTGGAGAACTTCTCTAGAGGGGAGAGCACCAGGTAGTACACACTGTAAGCACAGTATTCCATCGGATCTAAGATATTCTATTCCAGTGGAGGGATGAGCAATAACTGAGATGATGGAGCAGCCAGAGCTCCTGCTGAGGGGCAGCTAAGTCCCTCAAACAGGGACATGATTGCCTTTGGGCCCAGTGGTACACACAGAGCAAGAGCTTTTAGTCCGTCTAGTCCCAGGTACAAATATTAAAGCAAAGCTGAGCCAAGCAAACAAGATGACCAAGAAAAAAGCATTACTCCTTCAGCCCTTGAAGCCATGGCATTTCCCAAAACAGTTACTGTCTTGCTGTCAGAATCCCCACCTCCCTCCCAGGCAATAATTCCACTAGTGACTCACTTGCATAGAAGGCTTTTGGGTTTATAACGTGTGTTCCTCACAAAACAAGTCATCAAGATACCTAGGCAATGCTATCCCAAGGTACCCTTTAAAGAAGGCAATGCTTTGTCCCCATTCTAGAGATGGAAGGCAACGACAAAATTACAAACCACAGCAAATTTATTATTCAATATCCAGCGCTGAATCACAGCACCAGTCTGGTCGCCCTCCCCACATCCCCCCAAGAAATGTACCCAAAAGAATAAAATCAAAAGTCAACCCAGTTTCTTTTCTGGAAGGCCTTGGTTCCTGTAGCTGCTTCCACAGTTCCCAGGGAGTCAGAAGACAACCCTTTCCTCCCCTCCCCCCAGTACCCAGAGGGTTAGTCTTTTGGGTCCTGGTAAGAGGGAACATGCAGACAAGAGCAGCTATAACAGAGTGTGAGTGAGTGTGTGTGTGTGTGTGTGTGTGTGTGTGTGTGTGTGTGTGGAGAAAAGGGGAAGGGATAGGAAGCAGGAAGTGCTGCCTCAGGAGTCCTCAAGAGTTCAATTGTCCAAGAGATACAACCTGGAATTTTCTTCCAGCTGGGGTTTTACCCCTGAAGTAGTTAGCGCTTTGACAGCTCATGGGAAAGCCAGTCCAGCCCATCATACAGCCCGGTACCCTGGGTAGCACAGGTTGCTTGGACATACCACTGTGAGAGAGAAAGCTCAGATTAGCAAATGGGCAAGCAGTTGGATGACTGGGGGATGGAAGCCTCAGTTCTCATGTCAGCTTTCATTTTTTCAGGCATAATTCTTTCCCTACACCACCCCTCTTCTATTATAATATAAAATTCCCCCTCTTGCCTGCAGTTCCCAGAGGGGAGAGAGCAAGGAGATGAACTCACAGTCCGGCTACGTAAGCTCTGCAAACCCAATTTGTCAGTCAGTTCGCTCACAGGCATAGCATTGGGCATATCCTGCTTATTTGCAAATACCAGCAACACAGCCTCCCGAAGCTCATCCTCCTGGAGCTTGAGAGGGAAAAAGAATAGAAGGATATGCTAAGGATTCATACATCCATCAGTTGATTTACTGCCACCCTTTCCAAGAGAGGCAAGGTTAACACTGAAGGAAGGAATGAACAGTTATTGAGTGCCTTTTATGCTGGGCATTGTGCTAGGCACTTTACAAATATTTCATTTGTTCCTCACCACAACTATGGAAAGTGGGTGCTATTATGAACTCTTCATTTTACAGCTGAGGAAAGTAAGACAGACAGAAGTTATGTTTGAATTAAGATTTTCTTGAGTCCTGGGCTAGCACTCTATCTCCTTCACCACCTACCTGCCTCTAGGTAAGAATATTCTAGTCAGTAGAATATAGTATTTATAATCTTCATTTGTAAAATGAAAAACTATTGTTCTACTTACCTCATAGCTGTCATTTAATTTAATATATTAACTTTAATATGTTTATCATATTTAACTTATTAATTTAATATTATAATATATGCTATATATAAATATATTTGTTTCATGAATTATAAAGTATACTATATGAAAATTAGTTACTTTCATATCAAAATTTCTCAATGTTCTGTAGAACCTTGGTGATCCACATAAAGTGAACAGTTTCTGGGAGAAGTATCTCAATGCAACTGATATTTCTCCCTATTAGGATATTAGATAGAAATGAATAAAAAAATACTTATTGCATGAATTTTCAGCATTAAATTAGATTGTTTCTTTGATTTTGAACTAACATTTTTCAACTTTTTTTCTGAGTATTCTATACCCATAGACCAGAATTTGTGAGTTCTTTATAACACAGATGTTATGAATTCATAATTCAAGTTTCACATTGTTCTGTAGCTGACTGAACTACTTAAAGAAACGCTACTTCTACATAGCTAATATAACAGTAATTATAAATATAAATAAAATAGAATTATTAATGAGTGAAATCACATAGGTCTTGTAAATGACCAATACCTGTTCTTGGTAAATCAGATAGAAATCTACTTCAACACAGTAACAGATACAATGTACAACCTATCTCCCTTCTCCACCTTGGCTAACATCCCACATAGATATGACTAAAGGATAAAAAGAAAGCCTATTTGACCTGCTTCATTCCATAATGGAGAGCTTCTCTCTTTTTCCTTAGCCAGACTAAATCAACATAAGAGATTTTACATCCAAAAAAAGACCTAGATCTCTTGGCCTAGGCTGCAACCCAGTCTGTGTTCTCACTGTCTCTGCTATTTCTGACTCATGAGAGAGGGCTTATTGTCCAATGTTCTCCATAGCCCATCTGGTACGCACCATCTTTTGAAGCTCATCAGCAGATTCTTGGACCCGTTCTCTGTCATTGCTGTCCACTACAAAGATAAGACCCTAGAGTGGAAAGAAAGAGCACAGCCTAGCCAAAGAAAATGAATCATAGTTCTATCTTCTCTATCCCTTTCCTTGCCCTTTCTATAATTTTACTTTTATCCATCAATAGACTCAACTATTCTTCATTCTAAAAATGAAACAAAAAACCCAACTCCCAAACCCAAAACATCTTTTAAGCATCTATTACATGCAAGATCCTTGTGAGGAGGAAAAAAAAGATATGCTTTCTATTCTTAAAATATTTATTAATGTAAAAGGACAGATAAACCAATATTGTACAAGGAAAAATGTCCTCAGGGTCATCTATAGGTAATGCAAGCAAAAGCTATGGGAACATGAAAAGAAAAATTGCTTCTGGCTGGAGAGAGCAGAGAATACTTCCTAGAGAAAGAAGTAGTATGTGGAGAGGACCTGGAAGGAAGAACAAAAAGTAGAGGGACAAAGATTGGAGTAGGAGAGAAGGATGAAACACAGGAATATTCTAGGCTGAAGGAAAGATGAGCAGAAGCAAGGAGGCAAGAAACACATACTATTAGGTCAAGGTGGCTAGAATCTAAAAGGGAATAGTTGGGAAAATGGCTAAAAAAATAGAAAAAAGGTTCCATGAGGGTCTAGTTTTTATCCTGGCACACAGTAGGTGCTTAATAGATACCAGACAGAGAGAAATGAGTTTTATTTTGTAGGCAGTGGGGAACTATGGGGAAATTTTAAGTGGTGGTAGGGCGGAGAAGGGGTATAGCTATTTAATGCTATTTATGCCTGGCTGGACAGTAGTATGGGATCCCTAGATCCCAAGTCTCTGGCCCACCTGAGTGTTTTGAAAGTAGTGTCTCCAAAGAGGCCGAATCTTGTCCTGGCCTCCTACATCCCAGACGGTGAAACAAATGTTCTTATATTCCACGGTCTCCACGTTGAAGCCTGTGAGGAAAGGGAAAAGGGGGGAAGCCTGGGGGGGAGGAGGGGCGCTGTAATGTGGGCAGGTACATTCAACTCCACCAAAATGAAGGGACATCAGCTTGGAGAGGAGAACTGGGAATCCCCAGAAGTACATCATGCAGACTTAAAAGAATTAACAGCAGAACTCGGGGTTACATCTTCCACATCCTGGCACTCTCGGCCAAAAACACCATGACCTACTTTCTCAAACAGCCGTGTCTAGTGTCAGGGTCAGGCCCCAGAGAGGAAATGCTGGGGACACTCACGGACTACAGAGCAGATCCCGAAACCCTCCCTGTCCTCCTTCCCCAGAGCTCACCTATGGTGGGGATAGTAGTGACAATCTCGCCCAGCTTCAGTTTGTAGAGGATTGTGGTCTTGCCTGCGGCATCCAAGCCGACTGCAATAGAGATGAGGGTAATGGATACCGGCTACAGGAGAAGCTCCAAAGAGATGGGGAGGGAGAGGATCCAGAAGCCGATAAGAGCTCAGCGGGGGAAAATGCAAGGGCAAAACCTCCACTCGCATCTCCCACTCCTTGGAGCTAGGTTTAGGGGCATCAGGAAGAAGCCTGGGCATTATAAGCCATTTCTCTTCTCAACAGAAAGACACACACTCCAAGCCAAACAAAAAACCCCACCCAAAATAGGCCTGTATTTTAGAGGAAAGAGCCCAGGGAATGAGATAGGGGCACCCTTAGGGGCGAGGGATCTGTCTCCTGGAAGGAGCCTCTCCAGGGAGACATTCAAACCGCGTCCAAGAGACTCGCGTGGGGGTGGGCGGGCGGCCTGTGGGTTAACCTCCCACAGGCCAGCAGGTTCCAGGGCCCGGGCGCCGGCAGGCTGGGGTTGCTGTTGCTGCAAAGTGGAGGAGGCTGCAGGCAGGGCCAGCTGGGCGGCCGGCCATTCCTTCCCTACCTAACCCCGCCCCCCACTCGCTAGCCGCGGGGCCCGACCGCGTGGGGGGGGTCCCCTTTCCTTCTCCTCCCTCGCCCTCCACCCCGTGACTCAGTTTCCCCATCTCTCCTCTCAGCCCAACCCCCCGTTTTTTGCCCGTGGGTAAGGAAGGGGAGGCCGGGGTTGGGCGTGCAGCTAGGCAGAGCGGGGCTGGGCCGGGCTGCTGCGGGGGCGGCGGAGGCAGGGCGGGGATGCTGCGGGGGCGGCGGAGGGCGTTACACCGTGGGCAGGGAGGGATGCGGGGGTGTGACGCTGCCCGGGACCTCACCCATGAGGATCCGCATCTGCTTCTTCCCGAAGATCCGCGAGAAGAGCGCGGACACCGTAAGGCCCATGACTGGGCCGGGGAGGGAGGAGCGGGGAGCCGGGAACCGGGAGCCGGGAGCCGGCAGGTTGCTGGGGGGATGAGGAGCAGCGGCAGCAGGAACCGGAGCCGCCTCCGCGCTTACAGGACCAGCGTGACGTCACTGGAGAGCTCCGCCCCTATTAGGACCCCGCCTCCATTCCGCGCACCTTAAAGAGCTTAGAAGCCAGCCACCTCTTTGCAGAAGAGAAAACTAAGGCAGGGAGAAGGGAGTGTTTTGTTCGAAGAGTAAACTGCAGGAGGATTCGAACCCTGTTCTTCAAACTCCAAATCACTTCTTTCCAACCAGAAAAAACAAATACGGAAAGAAAACTCAAGAAGAAACTCCCAGCATTCTGGAGCAGCCCACGTGGGACAGTGTGTGTGTGTGTGTGTGTAGGGTAGGTAAGAAGGAAGGAACTGGGGGTAATCACCAAATTCTCAGGCTCTCAAGAATATCTCAAGAATATTTTAATTCGCATCGATCAATTGTAACAGATGCGACTTCTTGCCTGCCACACCACCCCATGAAGTGTTTCCTACTCTTTAACCTCTTGTTTTCAGTCTTTTCCAGAGCCACAGCAAAGGAAGGCATGGATCTGTGGACACTGCTCTTATTTCCAGGTATCACAACTGCCCTACAATAAACACTAATGATAATAAGCAGAAGTACCACCTTAACGTCTTGTTTCCTCTGCAAAGTAAGGAATGAATTTATGGACTTTGCCCTTTCTTTAAGGTATCACAACTGTTCTAAAAGAATCACTAACGATAACAGACAAATGAAATATATATATATATACATATATATATATATTAAGTGCTTTAAAATGTTCCAGGCACTTTGCTAAATGCTGGGGTTATGAATAAAACCAAGACAGTCTATGCTTTCAAGGAACTTTTTTTTCCCCAAGGGCATTATAGTATTGTTTACTTGCCTTCCTCTCTCCCTCCTTCCCCCCATATTAGTAAGAGGCAGGATAGAGTAAAAATTTATCTCTTTAAATCAAAATTTTCTTCCAATACGGGAGAAAGCATATTCAAGTTCAGATGCAATTCCCAGATTTGCTGCTTTTTCCCTCTCCCTAGTTATATAAATATACTTCCCAAAATAAGCCCTTTTGGGGAGGAGCCATTGAGGTTGAATGACTTTCCCAGAGTCACACAGCTAGGGACTGAATGTAAACTATAGGGCAGGTGCTCTATCCACTTTGATGCCTATCTGCCCCAACAATAGGTCTTTTGAGTTAGAGCATAAGTGATTATCTAAACTTCTCATTTGGCATTTGATCAAGAAGAAAGTGACTTGCCCAATTTTTTTTTAATTTTTTGACTTTTTTTTGGACTTGCCCAATATTACATAGATATTAGAGATTTGAATTCAGATCTTACTCACAAATTCAGGATTCTTTCATTACCTCCTGAAACACTAGACATCTATTAAAAAACACTTGCTGAATTGAATGAAACAAGACATGCAGATGTTATTTTGCAAGTTTAGAGTTAAGACAACTATCAAAAGTCAATTGATCATAATGCCTGCAGCTTTCTGGATCTTCTGCTTTGGTGGATATAATAACCAGTATTTTTTACAGTGCTTTAAGGTTTGCAACGGACATTATAAATGTCTCATTTGATCTTCACAACACACTGAGTTTGATGCTATTATTCCTACTTTACAGATGGGAAAACTGAGGTAGAAGAAGTTAAATGTTTTGTCCAGGGTCACTTAGCAGTTAAGAGGTATGGAGAACGGTTCCTTGGTACTGCCCTCTTCCACTTCTCACTGAGGGCTGGGATCTCCTTCAAGTACTACATTCATTTTAATAATATTTATATAATACTTTAAGGGGTCCATGATCCAGAAGAGGTGAAGAACTGGTGGCCATGCACGCTTGGCAGTAGGTCGCCTCCATTCTCTGCTCTGCAGTCATGCATACAAGTCTCTACATGCATTATCCCAAGGCTCAGTCCCTCCACTGCATCAGATACTTAGAACTGCTCCAGACCTCCCCCACCCCACCCCCAAGCAACCCCTAGTAGGGCCAAGGAGCAACTGCTGCAACAAAACGAGCGCACATCGTCCCTTCCCTAGGCTCCAGAGGCCCCGCCTCCTCTCTATGCCCCACCCCTTTCACTGTATGTCCTGCCTCCCTTCCCAGAGCGCACGCCCATCCCGAAAGCCCACCTTCATTTCCGGCGAACCCGGAAGCATTGTTGGAAACAGACAAGTGCTTACTGAGTAGAGTTCGGAGCTGGAACCGGTCGGTCCGGGCTCGGGGGCCCAGGAAGCGAGGGACGCGGCGGCGTCCGCTGGCTTCGTCAGTCGCCCCACCAGCCCTCGGGGCCGGAGCTGGGAAAGCACCTGACATAGCGGCGTTGGCCGCGATGACCTCTCTGCGGGAGCGCGCCTAAGATCGGACCCCGCACCTCCAGGTCCCCCCCCCTCCCCCCGGCTCCGTGAGCCGTGACGTCACTGAACAGCCCTAGCCATGGAGAAGTTTGGCATGAACTTCGGCGGGGGGCCTAGTAAGAAGGACCTGCTGGAGACCATCGAGACGCAGAAGAAACAGCTGCTCCAGTACCAGGTCCGGCTCAAGGACGTTGTCCGGGCCTATAAGAGCCTGCTGAAGGAGAAGGAGGCTCTGGAGGCCAGCCTCAAGGTGCTCTCCGCGTCCCACGAGGCGGATGACGCCGGCTTAACCGCTGTCCAGCTCTCTGGCCTTTCTCTGGCCGATGCTGTTGATGACCGGTGCTCCACTCACAGCGAGGACAGCACCGGCACTGCCACCAGTCTGGACACAAGCGCCAGCCTGACCAGCACCAAGGGTGATCCCGGGGTGGAGGAAGAGAGACTGGCCAGTGGCCCGGCAGCCCCTAAGTCGGAGGAAGCCAGTGGGTCAGAGAGTGGCATCAGTTCCAGTAGTGGGGATGTGCCAGCCGGCGGAGGGGGGGAGATGGACAAACGGATTCACCAACTGAAGACTCAGTTGGCCACTCTGACCAGCTCTTTGGCCACAGTGACCCAAGAGAAGTCCCGCATGGAAGCCTCCTACCAGGCTGATAAAAAGAAGATGAAACAGGATTTGGAGGATGCCGGCAGAAAGGCCGAGGAAGAAAGGGGCCGACTGGAGGCAGAGCTCAAGGGGCTGCAGGAGCAGATGGCGGAGACTAAAGCCAGGCTGATCACCCAGCAGCATGACCGAGCCCAGGAGCAGAGCGATCACGCCTTGATGCTGCGGGAGCTGCAGAAGTTACTGCAGGGAGAGAGAACCTTACGGCAGGATGTTGAGCTGCAGCTGGAGGAGACCCGGGAAGCCCTGGCTGGACAGGCTTACTCTGCTGACCAGGTGGAAGGGTTCGAGGTGCAGATCAAGCAGTTGACCCGTGAAGTGGAAGAGCTAAAGCGGGAGCTGCAGGCTCTTCGAGAGGAGAAAAGCCTTCCGGACCCTCGACTGGAAGAGCTTCAGGAAGAAGCTGCTCACCTTAAGAGCCATTTCCAGACCCAGCTGCAGCAGGAAATGAGGAAGGTAATTCACCTTATCTGATTCAGATCTAAGAGTACTTAATTTGGGACCAGGAATATTATACTTTTTCTTTTTTGGCCAGCAGTTTACCATAGTGAAAGAAACACTCAAGGTATACTGAGAAGACTTGAGTTCCTTACTGTGCCACTTACCGGCTTTGTATCATTAAGGGAAGTTGCTTTATCTTTTAAGAACTTTTAGTATTCTGCAAAATGAGGGGTTTGGACCAAATTGACCTCCACGGTCTTTTCATTGCTTTCAGTTCCTATTTTATTCTCATGGTTAAAATTTCTCATGGACAAATCTACTGGAAAATCGTGGTCTAATTGCTATAAAAATTACAGAGCACATCCAAGGGGATGCTTGTGATGTGGGTGCTTTTTTGGAAAATCTTGGTCTGATTGTTACAAAACTTACAGAGCACATTTAAGGGGACATAGGGTTTGTGGGTTCTGTCTGGAATGAAGTTGGAGTGCTCCCAGATTCTGGGCAGTGGCTTCTTAACAGCTGTGTTCAAGAAAACAATGAAGTACTATATTCTGTGTGTGTGAGTAATATTTTTTTGAGAAGGAGACAGTTTCCTTCAATTGTCAGTCAGGATTTGTTTTGGAAATGAGTGTGTGATTCCAGAAAAGTCTTTTGAATTTTGTGAGCGCCCCTGTTCAATTCTGAACTTTCTAGACAGGAGTAGGATGCAGTGGCATGAAGTTTCCAGGTAGGGTTGATTAAGGATGATCCGATAAATATGTGATAAAAATCTTGGAACTCAAAGCAGAGTAGCTCTCAACAAACATTACATGCCTATCATGTGCTAAGGCACTGCCAGGCAGTGGCGTTACAAAGAGAGAGGAGATTCTAGACCTGAAAGACTCACATTTTACTGGGAAACAGGTGGCAGGAAGAAACAATATATGTACACAGATAAACAATAATACATGGTAGTATGGGAGAGATTTAGATGAAGTGATGTGGAAAAATTTGAGGAGGGAGAGAAAATTTCATGCTGGTAGATCATGGAAGGATATATAGAGAATAATTCATTTTGAATTTCTTGAGCTGAAGGTGTTGCTACTCAAGGAATTACTAGTGCATTTGTTTTGACTGGATCTAGCAACAGTATTGTAGTAATCTAGCAATAGATCATGTGATCTTTGTCAAAGTCATATAAAATGAGTTTAGCATTATTTGGTGAAATAAATTCTGAGAGGGGCAGCTGGAGGACCTGAGTTTAAATCTAGCCTAAGACACTTAATACTTCCTAGCTGTGTGATCCTGGGTATGTCACTTAACTCTAACTGCCTAAGCAAAAAAAAAAAAAAAAAGAAAGAAATTCTGAGACTTAAAAGGGTGAGGGCAGGGTTGTAGAATGAGAGTAAGTTCTTTAAAGTTCTTCCCATTCCTGCCAGCACATCCTGTCTAAATGTCTTCTCTCTTCCCTTTCCTAGATTTCAGGGACAAGCTCTGCACTCTCTCATAATTCATCTTTGTTCATTTCCTTGGTTTTTAGACTGCTTTGGCAGAGGAGCAACTCCGTCAGTATTCTCAGATGGAGGAACAGAGAGTGGCTGCCCTAGAGAATCAAGTCTCAGAAGTGTCTGAACTGCTGGGTACCTATGAAAAAGCTAAACAAAAGGACCAGCTGGCCATTCAAAAACTAAAGGATCGCCTTCTGCAGCTGGATATGGAGAATAAGACTCTTGCTCTTGCAGCCTCTAGTCGTTCTCCCCTGGACAGTCACAATGAGGAGACCAGCCTGGATGTCAATGTCCTAAAGGATAAGATGGAGAAACTGAGGAGGCTGCTGCAGATTGCAGCCAAGAAGAGCCAGGTATCTCTGAATATGGAAAAACTGTGTGAAATACAGATGCTGACAAACTCGGATGCTGCTGATGGGGAAAAGGCCACTGCACTCTACTACCAGCAAGAACTAAAGCAGCTCAAAGAGGAATTTGAAAGGTACAAAATGAGGGCTCAGGTTGTCCTCAAAAGCAAGACAACCAAGGATGGCAATCTAGCTAAGGAACTGGAGGAAAGCCAGGAGCAGCTTGCAGAGCTGAAGGAGAAGTATATTTCCCTTCGACTGTCCTGTGAAGAGCTAGAACGGCAACATCAACAAGAAGCAGAGAGCTGGAAGCAGGAGCTGGCTCAGCTGCAGCAGGTCCATCGGCAGGAGCTGGAGAGAAGCCAGCTTGATTTCCGGGACCGGACACTGAAGCTTGAAGAAGAGCTACACAAACAGAGGGACCGTGCTCTAGCGGTTCTTGCTGAAAAAGACTTAGAACTAGAACAGCTCCGATCTGTGGCTTTGTGTTCTGGGCTGCAGGGACATAAGACCTCAATGGGCCAGGGCAATAATGGAGATCTAAGTGACTCATCTCCAGACAGTTTGACCCAAGCTTTGCACTTGGCTGCATCAAATGAACCAACTTTCTTCTTGTATGCCGAGCAGCTGGCTCGGAAGGAGGTTGAGATAACATCTTTGAGGAAGCAGAAGCATAAGCTTGAGGTGGAGGTGCACCAACTTCAGGACAGGCTAATTGTGGAGGGTGAACAGCACCGAGAACAAGTCTGTGCTTTACAGAGCCATATTGAAAAAAGCATCAGGGACCAAAGCAGGGAGGGGGCCAATCTGGAGTACTTGAAAAATATAATCTACCGTTTCTTAACCCTGTCTGACTCTTTGGGTCGCCAGCAGACACTTACAGCTATATTGACTATCCTGCATTTCAGTCCAGAGGAGAAACAAGTAATTATGAAACTCCCAACTAGTAATAGCTGGTGGCCTTCTGGCAAGAGATAAAACTCTGGCCTTTTCTGTTTCTAAACTCTTTTTTATTCTGGATTCTGTTCTGATACTATAACCTCTTTCTTATAAGTATTATTTCCATCTTTACTGAACTGGGATAGTGTCTGTCATTGTTTCTGGCCCCTGATGTTACTGATGGCATTACTGTGACAGCAACTTCTGCTCAGGGGTTTGAGACTGAATGCCAAAGGTTGGAAAATATTGAAACGTTCTAAAATAAAATATTTTGTTATCCTTTGCAAATTCCCAGAGACAATTTTGTTTCTGTAGATAATAAATTAATTTCACTGGAAAGGTAACTCTGTACCATTGGTGCTTTCAGCATGATGAAAAAAATATGAGGTCAAAACTAATTTTTTTCTTCATTTCCAGAGGTACGTGGAATTTTTGTCCATTCCCCTGGGACATGAGGCAAGTCTGGAATGGGAATAATATTCACAGGAATCCTTCAGTAGATGGATATTTTGCTTATACAGTCCAAGAGTCTTGTGAATTTAGAATTTTTAGAATGTGCCAAGAGTTTACCTGGGTGTTCCTTTGAAAAGTAGATGTTGAGGGGAGGGAGAAGGTGCTTTGTTTGTAGCACTCAGAATTAAAAGTATATTCTTTTTAGCTGAAAGACAGCTAAATTTTTGTTCATCAAAAATGAATGATTAGCATAGCCAGCCAGTTAAATCCCTTGTGTGGAGAATTAGCTTTAATAAATTCTGGGGGGGGGGGGGACCAAAAAACAAGACAAAAACCCAACCTACTAATACAACAGTCATTCAGAAGATACAATAAAATGCCTTTCCAGGGTCACAGTCTCAAATATTCAGGGTACTATGAAATTCTTGGGATATCCAGAGAACCAAAGGAAAAGGAGAATGAGAGAGACTTTAGAGGTATGATAAGGTATTCAGAGGAAAAGGGAGGATTGCCATGAGAAACATTAACTGATCTCAGTTCAGTTTTGTTCTCCTCACAGCCTAGCTTCTGGCCTGACAGTTGTCCAGTTTTCTAGCCAAGAGCTCAACTAATTTTTTAAAAAATTATTGTTATTTTGATTTAACATCTCCATTTTCTGTTTTTTTCTTGCTCTTCATTTTAAGAAGCTATTTCTTAAAACAATGTAAAAAATTAAAAAAAAAATAGTTTACTCAAACTAATGAATTTATCGACCAAGTTCAAAATAGGATTATAGAGTTAAAGCTGGAAAAAGCTGTAAAGGTCCCTGGATCCAAATCACTCATTTTTACAGATGAGGCTTAGAAAGATTAAGTGGCTTGTGGATGTCATGTAGCTAGTGTCAGGATTTGAACCCAAGTCTTCCTGACTTTAACTCTAGCACTCTTGATTACTACATTGTACTATTTTGAAATATATACAGAGTTTTATACCCATAATCCCTTACCTTTGCAAAGAAGGGAGGAAGGTGCATTCATTCTCATATCATGGACATTGTAATTTCATAGCATTCAATTTCATTTTTTGTGTTGCTGTCCTATTTGTCATTTGGCATATTGTTTTCTTCTGCTTATTTTTGCATCAGTTCATATATTTTTTCAGCTTCTCTATATTATTCATATTCACCATTCCTTATAAAAAGGAATATTCCATTTCATCAGTATAACACAATTTAGTTATTTTCCAATTGTTGGGCATCTACTTTTGTTTCCAGTTGCTACTATAAAAAGTGCTGGTAAAGCTGTATTTTTATGTATTTGGGATATTTTTATTGATCACCTTGTATAAATGAGTAGCAGTGGGACCTGTAGGTCAGATTATGGATATTTTGGTCAGTTTTTAAACAAAAATATTACTTTTCAAAAGTTCAGACCAATTTACAGTTCCACCAATAGGATATCACCTACTCTTCTGACATCTTACTATAGTAAAAAAAAAAAAAAATCTGAGTCTGTTAATGTAACAGTTTGATTTGATTCTTGTGTATTAAAGGAAACACATTTTCTGTGTATCCTTTACTGTTGGTATTTGAGGGGATTTGGGGTTGATGATTTTATTCTACTTTCATTGCTCTTAGTCTTTTCATCACTGTTTAGTCTGATTTGTATCCTTCATACAATGTTTCCTATGCATTTCCTGTTCTTCCTCTAAGCTCACATGTTATGAAAGGATTGTAAAATGAGAGCCAAAAGCAAGTCTTTCCAGATTTTGAGGGGCCTAGTGAACTTTTTTTGATAGGAATTACTGATTAAATTTTTTACGCTAGGCAGTTATCTGGTAGATTATAGGATCATAGAGCTGGAAGAGTCCAGCTTCCTCATTTAATGAAAAAACTGGCACAGGGAAGAATGACTTACCCGGAGTCCCACAACTAGTAAGTGTCTGTGGAATCTTTTAAATCTTTTTGATTCAAAGTCATACAAAATCTTGATCCATTATACCAGTAGTGATAAATTCAGAGATTTGTTTTGATTTAGAAAACCACTGATTAACAATGTATTGTCTTTTTATTTTATTTTGTAAGACTTTTTCCACTTAAATTTTAATCTGGTTTCCTTGGTCTTGGAGGTTTGCAGGGCTGTATGAGCCTCAGGCAGTGATTTTGACACCTGCACTATTCCACCTTTGAGCTAAAATTTCCCCAAGGTAATACATTTATATTTTAATTCCATGTTCTCAATACATCCTAATTTTCAAGAAGAAACTTGAGTTTGTGAACTCTTGTGCTGATTGTCAGGGCACACAATTTTCCAAGCATAAAGGATCCAGAACTAATAGTAAATATGGATAGCCATGAGTTCAGGATGAGCCCAGATGACACCAGGTTTTTCAGATCTAAAATAACAACAATAATTAGCCAAGAGCAGATTTGAAACCCTGCACTTACTCTAGAACAGGGCTTCTTTACCTTTTTTGTCCCATAGACCCCTTTTTCAGGTTGGTAAAGTTTTTTTTTTTAATATAATATGAAATAACTAGCATTATAAAGAAAAGTAATTATATAAAAATAATCAAAATATTAAAAAGAAAAAAGTTCACAGACATCAAGTTCAGAATTTCCCCTGCCCTAGAACTTTTTGTTTTTTTGAGGGCAGTTGTGATTAAGTGACTTGCCTAGGGTCACACAGCTAGGAAATGTTAAGTGAGATCAGACCCCTGTGCCACCTAGCTGCTCTCTCCCCTTTCCCTCCTCCCCCTCCAAAGCCTAAAACTTTTCTAGTGGGAAATATCAGGAATTTATACACATTAGACTAAGCTCTCAGACTTAAGGCTATCTTGTCCTCCATCCTTGTGGCTGAAGTCACAACAGGCTTTTTGAAGTACTTTTTGGAGTGAATGGTTATTTGTCTTGCTACAGTATCTTCAGTGTTGAACTTCAGGTTTTCAAAGAAAAATGCCTCCCAATTGAGTAATCACTTTATATAATATCCTACTTAATACTGGGAGGTATTAGTTGTTTGCAAGGCTTTGGCAGGCCATCTAGCAAACCATTACTCTTGTTCTCTCCCAGCTCTTTCCATCCTTGTGGGAATATCAGGAAGAAAAGAAGCAGTTTTTTCCTAGTTGTGTTCCATAAGCTGCAGGGAATCCTTGTAGCAGAGGATTGGAATCTTAGCTGAAAAAATATTACACTTTAACTTCATTTGAGCAGTAGTTCCTCACAAGGTTTCATAGCTCTAGCTCTTTGGAAATTTGAGATTTGGAAAGCACTGAAAGAGAAGTTGGTTATATTCCCCTTTCCTTCCTCTCCCTCTATCCTTTTGTTGGATGCCATGAAGCTTCTCATTAATTGTATAAAAACCATAATTTTGCTTGCCCAAGTGGATCTATGTTTCAAATGGGGATTAGAAGTCCAGTAGGTTGAGAAGTAAAAAGTAGTAAAGGAGGGCTATTAGTATTTGACATATTACTCATTTCCCTTTTTGAGTTAGCTATATTTCCAGGTGAAGTTACTAAAAGAATTTCCACAGCTTCCTTTCTCATGAAGATGGCACACTTCACTGGGAGGTTTTGTCCTCTTGCTTGGAAGTTAAAATTTCTCCATGTAAATGTGATTTTCTTCTTTTTTCTTCTCTCCTTACAAGGCTTTGAGTTTTTGTAAAATAGTTTGTCCCTTCCTAGGAAAAGAAAGCCTTACTGTGGATAGTATGATATTCAGAATCCTGCTGTTGGATTTCTTTCATCTCCTCAAACACCCCTGTGGAGATCTCAAATGCTGCTACTTTGTCAGTAATTGGACTCACTAAGAACCTATCGTGATCTCCCAGTATAGAAAACTGTTTTATTTTATTTTTTTACCTCACAGCAGAGATTTGTGACTCTGAGACCTGTGATTGAAAGGTCCTTAGGGTTATAGAACTTTCCAGTCTATTTCTGGAAAAGACCTGAGTAAATTCTTAGTGGGAGGACCTCCTTTCATTTCTACTCTAGAAAGGTTGTTGATTCTGATACTGAAAGGGAACTTGCAATACATTGCATTGAAGGATGGCCAGCAAAAATTATGTTTAGAATACAATGTGCTATATAATGATGTGCTATAATAAAAATATAGCAAAAACTATGGCTTTGGGTATATTTCTGTTATTTTAGCACAGTAGTTAGCCAGACACAACTGGCCACTGGAATTGGTAACTAGTCAATTTCTGACTTTTAACTCTCCTTTAGTTTGACCAGGGTTTATTGCTCTGAGGGTGCCTGTCCAATAAGGAAGCTAGACTCCTCATTGTGCTTTACTTCCATCCATTCCCCATTTATATTCCCAAGGAATAATTCTAGTGGAGGTGTAGTCTAAGGTTCTTCCTATAAAGAGGGATGAGGAGACATAAAAAGTGCCCAGACTTTTATATTAGAATCAAGTATGGAATAAATCATTTTATTCCTACAAAGAAAAAAGGAATACTAAAGCAATATAAATCATAGAATAATTAGAACAGAACCTAGTATCTTATTATTTACTAGTACAATCGAGTACTAATATTCAGGCCTCATTGGGACATTCCCAAACAATTTGTGAGGGATGCTAATTAGCCATTTTAAACTTCACCTCCCTCGGGCCCAGGGTGATTAACATTACCTTTTAGCCTGCCTGCTTCTGCTGCTATTGCAATTCCTCTGGTATTATTGCCCTGCTGCTCAGATACTCAAGGAGGGGAACATGCCATATGTCTTTTAAGATCTCACAGGGCTTTGTACCCCACAAAAGTAGGCAGGTTTCCCTAGGAGGCCGTGGGTTCACAGCTGGTAGCCATGTGGTTGGGATTATAGTTATCCTTACACTTCAAGATTGCCAAGAAGTGGTTGGAGGACAGAGGATCTGCCCACATCCACAGAGTTCAAATTCAACTGCCAATTGAAAGATTTTTGTCACCACACAGTTATGAACTCCTGAGTCACTGTGGCCAACAGTAAGCATTCTATGTCTTTTCAGAAGTTGAGGTTGATGAGAAGGGCCCTTCCATCATGGGTGCTGAGAAGCAAGCCCACCTGAATGTTCCGTGGGCTTGATAAGACCAGGGAGGAGTGAGGAAGCAATCTAACCTTCCTTTCAATCTCCACCACTCTGTTCTGCCTTTAACCCATGATATACATCTTTCTTTTTTGTCACCACACAGTATGAACTCTGGTTCTGCCATTTATTTCTTAAAGGAGTATTACATGTTGTATTCCAGTCATTTAGAACAATGTAGAATGGAGATCTGTAAGGCAAGATCTGATCAATTCCCTCAACCCCCAACCTCCAGTCTGAGCTACCCTGAGTTTGGGTCTGAGCAACAGTAGACTGCTGCTGGACTCAGCTACTGTCAGCCAGCTGGGAAGTTCTGCTGGTTCAGAGTGAAAGAACCGCTTTGGTCTAGGATTCTTGCTCTGCTTAATCCTCTGCAGAGTCAGACTGGACTAGAAGTTGGAACTGAGACCCTGTTCTGCTCCCAGTTTGAGCCACACAGCTCTCATGACTTTGTCATCTCTGTGCATGTGACTCTTATAAAATCATGTGTCCCCCTGATGTGCACATGTACACACAATTCCATATACATACATACCCACATGCATGTACACACACACACAAATACATAAACATGTATACACATGCATATGTGTAGGGGTGTGTGTGTGTGTATCCAGCTCCTGTCTCTTACTTGAGATTCAGATCTGCATTACCACTTGCCTATTGGACAAACTGAAGATATTCAGTTTGGAGATATATCAAACTTAAAATATTCTAAATGAACTCACTGTCTTCTTCCTTCTTCCCCTCTTCCACACCTCCCTATTTCTTTCAAAAGCACTACCACCCTTCCTGTCTCTCAGATTTATAACCGTGGTTTTATCCTGGACTCTTCACTTTCACTCAGTACACATTTCCAATCACTTGCCAAACTTAGCATTTCTCCTTCCTCAGAATCTCTCCTGTCTGACCATTCATACAACTACCACTTTAGTTCAGGCCCTTATCATCCCATGACTAGGTTATTGCAACAGCTTCCTAAGTGGTTACTCTGCCTTACCTCTTTCCTCATACCAGTCCCTTTACACATTATTGCTAATGTAATTTTCTTTGTGCACAACTGTCTAAATCCCTTCTTCAGTCAACTCCAGGAGCTCCCTAATACTCTGAAATCCCGCCAAACAGTCCTCTCTATTCCTCACATATTAGCCCACATCTCCTGTCCCTGGGCCCTGTTCCTGACTGTTTGACATTTCTGGAATGAATTCTCTCTTTTTTTTTTTGCCTCCTCAGTTGCTTGCTTTTATACAGCCCTTTAACGTTTGCAAAGGATGCTATGTACATGATCTCATTTGATCTTCACAGCAACCTGTAAAGTAAGCATTATTATTATCTCTATTTTGCAGACAAACAGAGGCCAACAGAAGATTGGTGATTTGCCCAGGTTTACATAGCTAGGAAGGTGTTTGTGACTCTTCCCGACCCAGTCCAGCATTCCATCCACTGCTTCATCTAGCTGCTCTTTCTCACTTGAATTTGTAGTTCAAGGATAATCTTCAGGATATATTTCCTAATACCCCCAACTTTTAGTGCCCTTACTCCCAAACTACTACCTTATCTTTAATAAATTTGGATATATTTATATTTATTCTAATTAGGCTATTTATATTTATACAAGTTCTTGTTTTCCTCATTAGAACTTAAATTCCTTGTGGGTGAGGATTATTTCATTTTTTATGCTTGTGACACCAGTGCTTGTCACACAGTAGGTTCTTAATAAATGCTTATTATTTGATTCAAAAATTTTATACTTTATTATGCTTAAAACATAATCTTAATATTTATTATTATATAAAATTAATATTATGCTTAAAATATAAAAACATAAAATGTCATTGTATCCCAGATAGATTCCTGAGTACACCAAGAATAAAAAAGACAATTATACAGCTTTCTTTAATTTGATGGTTTGTCTCTCTTCTAGGCACAATTTCAAAAGGCATAAGAGTATTGGTGCTGATATTCCTGGGTGTCAGAAATAGAATAGAAGGAAATATTAATAGCCTATGCTTATATAACATTAAGTTTATAAAACATGCAGCTGAGTACTTGCCTAAGGAAATTAATTTTAAGCTCTTTCCACCTTTAAAAGGACACAAACAGTAAGCAAAGAAAGAAAAAAGTTAATCATTAAATAGGATTTAAATGCCTGGATGCACAAGAGACTATATACTGAGGTTCTTCTGTCAAGAATCTATCTACCAAAGCATAAAGATGCCCTTTGTTTTCTACAGTTGATTTTTTTTTCTTTCTAAAGAACCTGAAGGCATATTTTGCCATTAAAATCCTGAATCCATTGCTGCATTGTGGAGAGTTGAGTCTGAAGTTGTATTGCTACATCAAAGCAGAACTCAGGGCCACAATTATCTTGGCACTATAACTAAAATAGAAAGAAGAATAGGAAGGAAATATGACATAGGGGAGGTGTCAGAACACATGGCTCATGTGTCCCTTTGCTTCCAGCAACACTCCTGAGTGCAGCCTGAACCAGTTTAAGATGTAATTGAAAACTATTTAACAAAATCAATAAAAATACGACAGAATATAATGTTAATATGTGATTTTCCAAGTTAATATGTGGTCACAAAGATCCTTAGGCATAATTCCGTGGCTCATTCGCATTTGACACTATTGCTCTATAGTATATTACCATTCATTTCTCTTCTTCCCCCTATTTTAGACATGCAGCTCTTAGAATTGGAGAAGGAATTTAGGAAACCTTCCTCACTCCCATGAAAGGTTCTTTTTTTTAAAAGAAGGGCCTGGGTTTGCAAGATTGCTCCCTCTTCTGTTCCTATTCCCTACCCAGGTAATTTGAGAACTTCTCTAGCTATGTCCCACTATTTTACTAACTATTGTCACTCAAGTCCCTTTATAAGCACACAGCCTCATACAACTCAAAATCTGGATTAAGAAGTTAAAGGAAACAAAATAAAATTCATGGCAGAGTCCAAGAAAAATAACAATAGCCACCATTAAGCAGTCATCCCACCCAGCAGCCCATAAAATCACAGACCTAGTTTTGCAGTGAGTCAGGTTCCAAAGGGAGATTGCCCCTTTATCTGTGTTGCATGGTGTTGTGGGCATAAAGTTCAGACCTTAGACAGCTTTCAGAAGATAGTGCTGGACGTTTCCTTTACTAAGGAAAACTAAGGCACCTTAAGGTACCTGTTTTACCAGTGTATTTGCTATTCAAAACATACCACCAAACTACTACTAAAACTTTTTCCTTATAATTTCTGTGACTCCTGATGACATTGTAGACTCCAGCCTGGAGTTAAGAAAATTCATCTTTCTGAGTTCAAATATGGCCTTACTTACTAACTGTGTGATCCTGGGCAAGTCACTTAACCCTGTTTTTCTCCGTTTCCTCATTTGTAAAATGAACTAGACAAGGAAATGGCCAACCACTCCAATATATGTGCCAAGAAAACCCCAAATGAGGTTACAAAGAGTCAGCCTTGACCGAACAGCAACAACATGGCTCACAGCAGTCTTGGAGCATTTTTTTTCCCTCTTGTGCTTTGTAAGCTTCTGTCTTTCCAGTTCTATGCCGGTTTATGGTAAATTATCATAGTTTATTTACTCTGTTCACTAGTACTACGTCTGTTGTCCTTGCTCGGAATTCTTGCCATTTTAAAGGGTTCAGGAAAGACCATGCATTCTCTCCAGTTATCACTCAGATTGATCCAATTTCTCTACTCTGGGAAGCTGCATATGGTTGTTCAAATTATTCACCCCTTATTTCCTGCAACAAATAGGGGATGGAAGAAATACATAACACATACTCTGCTTCCTAACCTATCAATTCCACACTTGTGTTCTGGGAAGGCACAAATTTTTAGTAACAACTGCATTTAGATCAACTAGTCACTTATTTTCCCTGTGTCCATTCTCAACTCCTATTCATTGCAAACTTTTCTTCCTGTAAGATCATAACATTTCTAGCAAACTCTTCTAATTCCCCAAACTCTTAATTCCTTTCTAATATCTGTTAAACTTAATTTAGTCCAAATCCTACATCTTTATATATTACCAGTTCCTTTGGACTCTCTTGGGGTTCAATAGTTCTATTTTAGGCTAAATATTAAACTTATCTCTACCTTTGTATCTTCCTCCTTTTGTTTTCTCTTTTTTCCCTTCTTCTCCCTCTATTTCCTCTATTCCTTTTCTCTATCTTCTCCTTTTCCCTAAAGCCTTACTTGAAAGTTGTTACTACAAGTAGTATAAATCTCACCACTCAATTTCTCAATCGTTCTTTGTACTTTGGAGTTCCTAGTGCTGGGTTTGGGGATGAGATGGAAAGTAGCAGCTTCTTCTTCCATTGCTTATTGAGAAAAATAGATATTTTCTTACGTGCTCTAACACTATTTATACCTTATCCTATGGAAAACAAAGAGAGCCAACTTCAGGAGTCATGGATTTTAGTTTTGGATCTGTTATTAATTACTTGATTCTGATCAAATCAGTTAACCTCTCTATATTTTATTTTCTCATTTGTCAAATAGAGATAATATCATAAATTTCATTGAGTAGTTGTATAATCAAATCAGATAGTATATTTGAAATTTATTGGAGAAATATAAAATTCTAAGGAAATCATAGAGAAAATGGAAAGCCTTTACAAATATCACACTTTAATAGCAGCATTGTTTTTATGATAGCAAAAAACTGGAAACAATGGGCACTCATTGATTGTCAGATTAGCTGGATAAATTATAGCACATGAATGTCAAGGATATTATTATACTATAAGAAATGATGAACATGAAGAAATCAAAGAAACAAGGTAATAAGGATGTTGAGTGAAGTAAGCAGACCCAAGAGTATACAAAATGACCACAATAATACAGGGTGACCCAAAAGTCTGAATGTAGTCTTTGTCTAACAACCATTAAGCTTTCACAACTTCAGAAGTATAAATGCTACCATCCTTTAAAAAATTATTTGAAATTTTATTTAATTTTTAAAAAACTAATTTACTTTTGAGAATTTTGAAAAAATACAGTTTAATTTTAATTTCAGCATAATGGGGCACCCCTGTAATTATGTATCACATTCGTGATAATTTCTAGATTTTTTCAGATTGGTGAAGATTAGAGGAGATCCTCTTGGTTGGCTACCTCGGTCACCTAAGCTATCATCATTGTACTTTTTTCATGAGGTAATGTTAAAATTGTCATATATGCATTAACATTTTGTTGTCTGGATGATCTAAAGGCTAGGATTAGAAATGTCAATGAAAGTTTTTATAAAGTTTGAAAATTGGTCAGAGCAACATATAATGCAAAATGGTAATCATGTTGAATTTTAATAAGAAGCATCGACATTGTTAAATTAAATAATTAACCTATCATTTATACTTCTGAAACTATTAAGGTATAGAACTGCACTGACTTTTTCTCCTTTATAAAGGAAAACAACTCCAAAAACATAAGAACTCAGATTATTTCCATGACCAATCAACTTCAGAAATTGATTATAAGAGGGATTGATTCCCTCTTAGCAATAGAGAAGACTACAAGTTTGGTATGAGCAATACATTGTAATTGATTATGAGGGATTGATTCCCTCTTAGCAATAGAAAAGACTACAAGTTTGGCAATGTATCAGTTTGTTTTGCAATTACTTGGAAATGATAATATAAGAACATCAAAAAATTAAAATAAAATGGATTAAAATATGCTATTTTCTATTCCAAGTATTCTATATAGTCAGAGCTAGAATTAGAGGATAAATTATTTTTGAATTGGTCATTATTTCCCTTACTCTTACCCTTCCCACTACTACTACTACTTGCACACATCAGTATTTGAAGTGGTTGGTAAAATTTTTCCAAGGGGAGAAATACCACAAGTGCACACTCTGGAAATTTCCTCTTTGGCAAAAAGCCTCATAAGCAAAAAGGAAAAAAAAAACCTTTTTATTTTCAGTTTTATTACCTACTTCCTTGTGATAATAGAATTGGATCTATTGCTGAACAAATAAGAGAAATTTCTATTTTTATGGTAAACCAGCAACACCTAGTGTCTATACATATTTCAGCAAATGATTATTTTTAGTATACTATCCAATAAGTCCAAGGGGAAGAATGGGTGAGAAGTGAGACCACAGTAACTGGGTCTGGAGAAAAGAATTCTTTCACTTTTCAGATAAGAAAGAGATCTTAGAGCTAGATTTCTTCCTCTTTGGTTACAGAGAGACTGGGGAAGCATAACAGGGACTGTTCTATACTTTATTTAGGCTTAGTTCCCAATACCTGTCATCAGTTAGCACATATGTATGTACTATATGAATGATAGTTTCCTCATGGGACTCAGAGAGGTGATGGTACAATCCTGACCCTGGAGTAACTGGAAAATTAAGATTCCATGGAGACAGACATGCTGTGTATACACTCATGAAATATGTAAGCAGAAAGGGACCTAGCCACAGGCATGGACTGAGAACTTTAGGTTTTTTCCTTCTTAAACAATATACTGTCCTGAAAAGGGCACCATGTTAGCAGTTAGATAATCTGAGTTCTAATCCTTACTTCATCACTTCTTTTCTTGGGATGTTAGGGTTTTTTATCTTCGAAAATGAGGGCTTTGAACTGTGGAAGAGATTCTTAATCTGCATTTTATTAGGCTAAAAAGTCTAATTGCGTTTAAAATTGTGACTGTGAAACACAATGTATGTATGTGTGTGTGTATATACATATATGCTAATATAATTTTTTACATTTCTAAAAGAGGAAAAGAGGTGGTGGAGTGTAATTTAGAGTGTTTCCACAGAACTAAACCTAAAAAAAAAATCACTAAGCTATATCTATCTTTAGAGCTAGTGAAAACATTACTTGGCATATACTCCAAGGAGCTAAAAGGACCTTTATGTAGAAAAATGGAGAAGTTAGGTGGGGCAGTGGATAGTGTGCCAGACCTGGAGTCAGAAAGACTTATTTTCTTGAGTTCAAATCCTACCTCAGACATTTACTAGTTGTATGCAAGTCTTTTAACCCTGTTAGCCCCAGTTTCTCATCTGTAAAATGAGCTGAAGAAGGAAAAATACCACTCCAATATTTTTGCCAAGAAAACCCCAAATGGAATAAAAAAGAGTTGGGCATGACTGAAAAATGACTGAACAACAGCAAAATGCAGAAAAAATATTTATGGCAACACTTTTAAATTTTCAAAACATATGCAGAGATAATTTTCAACATTCACCCTTATAAAATCTTGTTCCAAATTTTTTCCCTCCTTTCCTCCATCCCCTTTCCCAGGCAGCAAGTAATCAATATATGTTAAACATGTGCAATTCTTCTATACATATTTCCACAATTATCATGCTGCACAAGAAAAATCAGGTCAAAAAGAAAAAGACAAGAAAGAAAATAAAATGCTAGCACACACACACAAAATGAAAATACTATGTTTTGATCCACACTCAGTTCCCACAGTCCGCTCTCTGGGTGCAGATAGCTCTCTTTATCACAAGACCATTGAAACTGGCTTGGATCACTTTGAAGTGAATCAATCAATTAGAATTGATGATCATATAATTTTGCTGTTGCCGTGTACAATGTTCTCTTGGTTCTACTCACTTCACTTAGCATCAGTTCATATAAGTCTCTCCAGGTCTCTCCAGCAGCACTTTTTTTTTGTAACAAAAGTAATAAAGTAGGTTTATATTAATTGAAGGGTGGTTAAATAAATCTGGCTTATAAAAGTAATGTAATATTATTGGGTCATAAGAAATTATCAAAGGGATGGATTCAGAGAAACTTTAGGAGACTTGTATGAATTGATGAAGTAAAATGATCAGAAATAGGAGAATAATTTAGACAGTGTCTACAGCTTTGTAAAGAGCAACATCTATGAAGGACTTGAGAATTCTGATCAATGCAATAATGAAGCATTAATGCTTCCCCCTAAATTGGCAGGGAGGTGATGGACAAGTGGTGCAGCATGAGATGTACATTTTCAATCATGGTTAATATATTAATTAATTTGCTTATCTGTACTTATTGTAAGGGAAAGCTTTTGTTTTATTTTTTAGTGTGGTAGGGGTCTAGGAGGAAATGATAAGTACCCATGATAAAGTAAAAAAATAAAGATCATCAGTGAACCATTAAAATACATAGAAGAGAACAGAAGGGAGTTCAGGCAAGTAGACAGGTTGCAATTACTGTGATAAAATTAATATGCACTGTAAAAAAACTGTACATGATAGTGATTCATAGTATCACAAATAATTGTCCTTTTCTGTTCTTTGTAGAAGGGTGTTCATGTTTATGAAATTCATAATTATAAAAGAAAGTTTAAGAAGTAAAATAACAAATTTGGATCAGATGACATCTCTTTGATTTCAACTCCATAGTACTATGTTCCCACTTATGCTAACTCCTTCACTGTACAAATGAATAAATTGAGGCACAGAGAATTGAAGGGACTTGCCCAACATTATGTAGCTGGTAAATAGCTAAGTTGGGTTTTGAATCTAGATATTCTGTCCACAGATTTAGGGATCTATGACTCTTATTCATAAAAGTTAGCATATCTAACAAATTAGCATACCACCTCTCCCACCTTCTCTTTCCATTCCATATGTCATTTTCCTGGTTCACCCAAGAAGAATGATTTCTCTTGACCTGTATGATCCCACACTATATCACAGTATGAGCTATCCATGGAAAATAGTAGGATAGTCCCTATCTTTGTTCCTTTTTTACTTTAGGTATCCCCCATTTCTGTCACTTTTTTTTACCCCTTTTCCTATCAATTGCCACTTTGGACTTCCAAGCAGTTTAGTTGGTCAGCAGACATATCTCTGCTTCTTATCTCTGCTTCTAAATCTATATCCTGATGCCTTTGGGTATTAAAATTGGTTGAGGGGAGGAAATGAAGAACAGAGTCAGCTTGTAGGTAGCCTTCCAACTTTTTTTGTTTCACATTTATCATATATATAGTGTTGCAGGGGGCTGTTTATTTTGTACATATAGCATTATGAAGTGGAAGGTAGAGTATGCAATGAGACCTCTTCAAGAATACAGAAAATGTGCAAAAATGTTATAGTTTATATTCATCTATGAGTGCATGTATGTGCTATTAAACTCTTAACAAATAAGCTGAAGTATGTGGGTTTGCATATGTGTGTATATGTGTATTGGAGAGATCATTGGACTTTGAGTCACAAATACCTTAGTTCAAATTCTGCCTTACTAGTTGTTTGACCCTGAGCAAATTACTTAACTTCTTTTAGCCTCAGTTTCCTTTTCTGTAAAATGGCCTATAAGTGTCTCCTAAAGGTGTGGACTTGGTTGCTGTGCTGATAGTTTTTCCCAAATATCTTTTTAATCCTCATTTTTATTCTTTTGTAAGGAGACCATGGGAGAAGAGGGCATGCTTTGGTCAATGAACCTAATCTTGACAAGCCTGAGTAAGGCTGATCCAATCCCCACTTGGACTTCAGAACAGGCACAGATATTCTGTTAAATGTTCCTAGTATGTTAACTACATGGTGAAGAGGAGCCTTTTTGATTGGCTGTGGAGATGAAATTTGAATGCATCTTTATCTTCCCACTGGGGTGGCCATAGAGTAGCTAGGGAATGGCATATCCTGCTGTGCTTCTGTCTCTATTAGGCCTATCTTTTCCTGTTTTAGGTGAAGGAGTAAGAGATAACCTTGTGAGTGTTGTAAGGTCAGTATGACGAACCACCAGAAAATTAGGAGCCAGACTCATGCTGAGTTTTGTGGCCAGTCATCCCAGCAAGGAAGAATGGCTATTGGTAACTGGATGAAGAAGTATCAAATGGCTCACCTTTGGAACCAGGCGATACAAACACTATGTAGAAAATGCTTTAAGAATGGGCCCCCAGAAGCGATAAACTGGGAAAACATTTTTTTACATTCAAAGGTTCTGATAAGGCCTCATTTCTAAAATATATAAAGAATTAACTCAAATTTATAAGAATTCAAGTCATTCTCCAATTGATAAATGGTCAAAGTTTATGAGCAGACAATTTTCAGATGAAGAAATTGAAACCATCTCTAGTCATATGAAAAGTTGCTCCAAATCACTATTGATCAGAGAAATACAAAGTAAGACAACTCTTAGGTACCACTACACACCTGTCAGATTGGCTAAGATGACAGAAAAAGAAAATGATGAATGTTGGAGGGGATGTGGGAAAACTGGGACACTAATACATTGTTGGTGGAACTGTGAACGGATCCAACCATTCTGGAGAGCAATTTGGAGCTATGCTCAAAAAGTTATCAAACTGTGCATACTCTTTGACCCAGCAGTGTTTCTATTGGGCCTATATTCCAAAGAGATCTTAAAAGAAGGAAAGGGACCCACATGTGCAAAAATGTTCGTGGCAGCCCTTTTTGTAGTGGCAAGAAACTGGAAACTGAATGGATGCCCATCAGTTGGAGAATAGTTGAATAAATTATGGTATATGAATGTTATGGAATATTATTGTTTTGTAAGAAACGACCAGCAGGATGATTTCAGAGAGGCCTGGAGGGACTTGCATGAACTGATGCTGAGTGAAATGAGCAGAACCAGGAGATCATTCTACACAGCAACAACAATACTATATGATGATTAATTCTGATGGACATGGTTCTCAACAATGAAGTGATTCAAACCAGTTCTTATTGTTCAGCGATGAAGATAGTCATATGTAACGACCAGCGTCACAATTAAGCTTAAGGGTAGGATAAACTCACCTCAACAGGCATCGGACATCTCCAGCTCCAAGCCTCCACAGCTGGGAGAAACTTCACAGTCACCACAGGGGATATGCTTATCTTACTTTATTATGTGTTACACCTACATAGTCTACAAAGCTGTGCTAATAGTAATCCCATCTTTAAGCTAATAGTAATCCCGTTCTCTATGGAGGCAGTCTCCTTTTATCCCTTCTCGTCCTTCTCCACCCACGCCACAGCGAACCAATCGTGTCCCACCCTGAAGGTCTCCGGTCTGAGCTGGCCTGCTCTGATAGGGCGCCGGCCCTCGAGCCATGTACAGCACCTGCAGATCTTGTGCAATATGCAAAACATCTATCATGTGACTTAGGCTCTATGGTCCTCCGTGGTGTTTTGCTGCATCAGCACTGCCATATCAGCTGTGTAATGCCACACCTGTGCTCAGCCATTCGGCCCCCAGATGGTCACGTGAATTCCTGCTGGCTACCAGCCCTGGGCCTTACAGTCATATACGTCCAGAGAGAGGCCTGTGGGAACTGAGTGTGGACCACAACACAGCATTTTCACTCTTTTTGTTGTTGTTTGCTTGCATTTTGTTTTGCTTCTCATTTTTTTTTTCTAGTTTGGTTTGATTTTTCTTTTCCGGCAATATAATTGTATAAATATGTATGCATATATTGGATTTAATATATATTTCTATCATATTTAGCATATATTGGACTACTTGCCATCTAGGAGAGGGGGTGGGGAAAGGAGGGGAAATTGGAACACAAGATTTTGCAAGGGCTAATGTTGAATAATTGTCCACACATATTTTTTGAAAAATAAAAAGTTTTAATAAAGGGGAAAAAAAGAAAAAAAAAGAATGGGCCCCCAGGAAAAGGATCAACATGTGCAAAAATGTTTGTGGTAGCCCTTTTTGTAGTGGCAAGAAACTGGAAACTGAAGGGATGCCCATCAATTGGAGAATGGCTGAATAAATTATGGTACATGAATGTTATGGAATATTATTGTTGTATAAGAAACAACCAACAAGATGATTTCAGAGAGGCCTAGAGAGACTTGCATGGACTGATGCTGAGTGAAATGAGCAGAACCAGGAGATCATTATACACGACAACAACAATACTATATGATGATCAATTCTGATGGATGTGGCTCTCTTCAACAGCGAGGTGATTCAGGCCAGTTCCAATGGTCTTGTGTTGGAGAGAGCCATCTACACACAGAGAGAGGGTGGTGGGGATTGAGTGTGGATCACAACATAGTATTTTCACTTTTTTTGTTATTTGCTTGCTTTTTGTTTTGTTTTTTTTTTTTTTGTCATTTTTCCTTTTTGATCTGATTTTTCTTGTGCACTATGACACATGTGGAAATATGTATAGAAGAATTGCACATGTTTAACATATATTGTATTACTTGCTATCTAGGGGAGAGGGGGGAAGGGAGAGTAAAAATTTAAAACACCCGAAGTTTTGCAAGGGTGAATATTGAAAACTATGCATACATTTTGAAAATAAAATACTTTAAAAAATAAATACTTAGACTACAAAAAAAATTGGGCCTCTAGGGGTGGAAATACTTATCACTGGGGTTTTGATCCATCTCCTCAGTAAATTTTCCTTTGCAAAAACTAATTGATGCCTAGTTGTGTGACCCTGGGCAAGTCACTTAACCTCAATTGCCTCAGCAAAAAGCAAAAAAAAAAAAAACAAAAAAACAACAACAAAAAAAAACCCAAAACTAATTGATGGTAGTTAAATGAAAATAGAGCTCAAATCACTGGCACTTAGCAGTAGCTTCACCAGCTGGTGACATAAGAAAAGAATCACTAGCTCCTTACTGTTACCTATAGGTAACGTGAAGAGGTTATGGGGCTGGCCTTGGTCTGGGAGAATGAAACCTGAGTTTTGCTGTGCTTTGCTAAAAAGGGATGATTCCCTGGGGGGAGGAGGAAGAGAGAGGTATCAAGTGAATTGTAGATTGTTGTGGAGCTCCTGGCTAGAGAACTGGACTGATGTCAGGTCAGAACCCAAAGTCCAAGGAGATAAAGATTAGACCAGTTAAGGCTCTTGTTGGCAAATTTTCCCCCATTTCCTGTTTTTTTTTTCACTCTTCAGGACACCTGAGGTGTTTCTCATTCCTCTTTTCTTTTTCTCTTGGCTTCCTGAAGGCTCCAAGAATTTCAAAGTAGCCCAAATAATTTTTTCTAGGAATACTTCACTGTGACAACAGAGCTAATCTCCATTACTTTGTTCTCCGAATGACTGCTGTATGATGTTTTGTTTTTTAATTAAAGCTAAATTTTCCATACAACATGCTATTGAGGATTATATTCTCCAACACTATACATACATACATACATACATGTATATATATGATATGAAGAGATATACTCTTATAATTTGATTTTACCTTGTTTTGATTATAATTGTGGTCAGTTGAAGTAGAAGGGCATACATATATGTGTGTATGCATGTGTGCATGTGTATACATATGTGTGTGTGTAAGAAAGGAGAGAGAGAAACAAAGAGAGACAGACAGACAGAGAGAAACAGATAGAGAGAGAGAGAGACAGAGAGACAGAGAGACAAAGAGAGAGAGACAGAGAGACAGAGAGACAGAGAAGGAAAGGGAGGGAGGGAGGGAGAGAGAGAGGGGGGAAGAGAGAGAGAGAGAGAGAGAGAGAGAGAGAGAGAGAGAGAGAGAGATGAAAAGGAGGGATCTCAGGGTTGTGGAACAAATCAAATTCTGGTTTAAAGCAGTGCAGGTGAGTCATAGGGAATAAAGAATAAAATTGATGGTTGGCAATAGTTGAATAGATTCATCTGGGTTCTTGTTGGGGATCAGTGGGACATGGTTCTAGAAAAAAAGATCTTCTGATCTTTTGTTACAGTTTTGTTTATAGTCCCTAGAACCATGCCACTTATTTCTGACAGCAGCATTCTTTCTTCCACCTTTAACATTTTTTAAAGCTTGGAGAAATCTTAGAGACAATCTAATTGAACAATCTCATTTTATAGATGAAGAAACTGAGAGGAAAAAAAGGTAAAATAACTTGTCCAAGATCACATATGTATCTATTATCTAGAAGTAATCCCAAGTCTCTTAATTCCTAATCAGTTGCCATTTCTGCCACACAATGATGAAATATTGATTTTTGGTGGATTGCATGTGTGTGTTTGTGTTTGCTCTGTCTATATTGTACCAAACATCTGGGTGAAAAGTGGAAAGTTCAATCAACCATCTGGTTGCTTGGCCTATGCAATATTATAAATAATGGATAGTGAGTTTTTCCTTTATAGTCTTCAGAGTTGCACATCAAAAGGAGTGCTTGCCATGGGGAAAAAGGGATGACTAAAAGGAATCTATAGGTGTGGGAATCTGTGACCTTTTATTCCTTTTCTCCTTCTGATACATCAGCAACCTAAAAAGAAATGTTCAAATAGCTCATCTATTTGAAATATTGCCTAAATGTACTTGTTCAATAGCACTAGCTTATTCAAATGAGATGCTAAGGGCTTAAACTTCAGTGAGTTGAGAATCCAGTTGGAAAAATGCAGCATCCCTGTGTGTTCTTGAGCTATCCACTTATTTTCTCCAGGTCCTAGTTTTCTCTTCTGTAACATTCAGGGATTTGATCAAATAATGTCTGAGATTTCTTCTGGCAATGACAATTCCATGATTTTTTATTCATAACAAATATATAGCAGAAAAAACATAATACCAACTGTGGGCTTAACATATAGACCAATAATCCAACATTAATAGAGACAGCTAAGTGATACAATAGAGAAAATACTGAATTTGAAATGAAGATGCTATCAGTTCAAGTTCTGCCTTAAAACACTTATTATTAAAGGATATGAACAGACAATTTTCAGATGACAAAATTAAAGCCATCTGTAGTTATATTAAAAAGTGCTCTAAATTACTATTGGTTATATAAATGTAAATTAAAACATCTCTGAAGCCCCACCTCACATCTCTCAAATTGGCTAAGATGACAGGAAAAAAATAATGATAAATGTTGCAGGATGTGAGAAAACTGGGACACATTGCTGGTAGAGTTGTGATATGATCCAACCATTCTGGAGAGCAATCTGGAACCATCTCCAAGGGGCTATAACATTGTGCATACCCTTTGACCCAGCATGCCACTGCTATGTCTGTATCCCAAAGAAATCATAAAGGAGGGAAAAGGACCCACATGTGCAAAAATATTTGTAGCAGCTCTTTTTGTGGTAACAAAAAATTGGAAAATGAGTAGAGGCCCATCAATTGGGGAATGGCTGAACAAGGGGATATATAAAGGTAATGAAATATTATTGTTATTATTATTATCAATATCAATATTATCATAATACATGATGAACAATAATTTTTCAAAGGTTGGAAAAATTTGCTGGAAAGAACTGATGCTGAGTGAAACAAACAGAACCAGGAAGACATTGCACACAATAACAGCAAGAATGTACGATGATCATCTATGAAAGACTTGGTTCTTCTCAGTGATTCAGTGATCCAAAGCAATCCCAATAGACTTTGGATAGAAAATGCCATCTGCATCCAGAAAAAGAACTAAGGAGACTGAATATAAATCAACACATGCTATGTTCACTTCTTTTTTCTGTTTTTTAAAAAATCTCTCCCATGGTTTTTCCCTTTTGTTCTTATTTTTCTCTTCTAACATGATTCATAAAGCAAAATAAATAAATAAATTAAAAAAGCACTTAATACCTGCATATTGTTGGGCAAGTCTTTTAGCCTTTGATTTCATCAATTTCTTCATTTGCAAAATGGAAATAATAATAATAGCCCTGTCTCTCAAGATTGTTGTGAGAATAAAATGTGATATTTGTAAAATGCTTAGCAAATCTTAAAGTGCTATATAAATATTGGCTATAGTTATACACAATCCCCTTTTCTCTCTGCAATAGGTGATAGGATACTATTTTGCTCTGGTGTAAGTAACTAACAATGAGATCTTGGGCAAATCATTTAAACACTTCTGGAACTCAGTCTCATCTATACTATAAGAATGTTATTCTAGTTGGTTGTTCAAGTTGCTTCTAGCTCTTAAGATTTTTAACCTTTTAAGTATTGAAAAGTATACATTCTATTTTAATATTTCAATGTGACAAGGAAGTGATCTTAGATTTTTGAAGGCTATAACTGCAGAGAACAAACTCTGGTAGTTCTTGCCAATCCAGAAAAGTCTATTGATAGACTATACAGTCTTTTGTTACTGGGTCAACCTAGCTAAGTTTGGAGAAGTCCATCTCCAAGTTAGCCATGGAGTGATTCATTTTTCAAGCCCCAAAATGAAAATAAATCTGTTCAGGCATCAGAGTATTAAAATTTGCATCAGTAAAATCAGCATATTGTGGGATTCTGGTTTCTAATTCACTCAGCAATCTGCTTCTGTTTTATGGGACAATTTGTCCCATTCACATTCATAGTTATTATTACCAGCTGTGTATTTCCCCCTATCTTATTTTTTCCCTTGTATATACTTTTGTTCTCTCTTTCCACCTTGTTCTTCCTTATTGCATCAGCAAAATGACCAGAGCTTTGTCACCACATTATAAAACCCTTAGTTACACTAAATGTAAGAAGTAATAAATATGTTTTATAATAGTTACTTTGAACTCCTCTTGGGGAATCCAACTACCAGTAGAATCTAAGTTCATTGAGGATAGAGACCCATTTGGGGAGTTATGTATCTCCAGTGACATTAATTTTCATGATACTAATCACAAACTATGATTCTCACAACCTGAATTCCATCTTTTATGAGCATTTAACCCATTTCTTACAGGACAATCTCTGTGGAGATTTACTGCGTGGGTGATGAAGTACTGGGGACTGTTTCATTCTTGCTTCTGATTATCTCAATGCATTGGTCCATCTTATATATATAGGCAATGATCTTATCATTTTCCAGCTGAGGGGAGTTGAATTTAGAGGTGCCTACTGCCAACAATGAGTAGTAGAAACCATTACTGAAGAAGTAGATGAACAAAAGATGATGGCTTTTGTTGCTGTAAACCTGGTCATCTTCCCCACGTGCTCTCTTTTAATCCTGCATTTAGTTAATGCTGGCTAGTTTGGGAGGTTCTTGTCACCAAGTATGTGCTGGAAAGCTACAGCATCACTGACAATAATGCAGCTTCTATGCTGCAAGTTTTACTCATCACATATTATGTTAAAAACACCATCTATTATGTTACAACATCCTCCAAACTAGAGAAATGACTGGCCAATGAGACAATGCAGAAAGGATTGTGCTTATGTGCACTCTGCAATTATATGGATGTAGATCCTACATTGAATCCAAATATTGATGAAGATTATGATCACTGGCTGCAGACATATCCAGAAAAGTGTTTGTGTGATTTATCTCAACTGAATTGAACATTGCTGTTCTTGTAGAACAAAGCCACTAGATACAGATAAAGATTCTTCCCTAGTAACTCTTTGTTATGGACTTTGTGTTCTGGGTCGAAGAGCTTTAGACACTGCTGCTCACCATATGTCTAGATGAGCCTGAGGTAGACAGAGGTTAGGTGACTTGTTGAAGATCACACAGTCATTTAATGTGGGAAGTGGTATTTGTACTTCAAGGCTTCCTTCCTCCAAATCAAGCATTCTCACCCACTGTGCTACCTGTGATGATTTATATTTTCATCAGTTAAATTTTTGACCATGAAAAAAAATAACACAATAAACCAACAAAATTATGAGTCTTTGGGGAAACAAGAGCATATAATGATGACTCCTAAAGAGATCATGGGATCATAGAAGTAGAGCTGAAAGGGAGATCTTAGGGATCATCAGTATTACTTACTCTTCATTTTTATGGATGAGTCTATCGAGGCAGGAAGAATTTACAGTTCTTGCCCAAGGTCATACAGCTGAAAACTGAGACACTATTAGGACTATTAGTTCATCTCTCTATTATATTGTTTTAAATCATAGAAGTAGCATTAGAATGGACTTTAAAAGATCATCCCGGCCAGGTGTTTTTAAGATTTTGTGTCACGGACCCTTTTAATAATAGCTAAGATTTATATAGTTCTTAACTATGTGTAAATCATAACTGTGAATGCGGATGAGATGAACTCTTCCCTTTAATCAATGTCATTTTTGATGCAGAACTAAATATTTTTTAAAGTGCCTTAGTTGAAGGATTAGGAAAAAAAGAAAAGGAGATTGCTTAATGAGAATTGTTTAGACTCAATTTAAAATGTAGCAAGGAATGTTCTAATTTCAATCCTCTTGCCAAACGTTTTTAAAGTACCTGTCAGCAAGGAAACCATGAATAGTATTGAGGAGAGATAATACTGGTTATTTTTTGAGGGATGAGACTATACTATAGCATGTAGTAATATCGAGAAGCATGGACAAAATCTCTAGAGACACCTAAGGTACTTACAGACTTCAATTAGATAAGTTTAAACATTCTTTTATTTAGATTGATCAGGCTTTTAAAAAACAGAATTATTTTTATTCTTGTATGCAATTAAGAGAAAAAGCTTACAATCGTCACACTGTGAGAAAATACAGCAGAATAGACCATTAACTCCACTCTATTGTACAAAGCCCCCAAGTAATTAGGGACTTACATAAATAGCACAGCTTAAATTATTTAGTTGACAATCTCTAATAACACAAGCTTTGTGAGAGTCCTTTGTTTTTCTATAAAGGCAATACTGATTAGTCTGCCACATAAACTAATCACCTGAAAAATTTAATTCCCACAATAACATTTATTATTACTGCAGTGTAAAAAAGGTAGATTAAACATAGAGTTCTGACACCTTAAATTGTTAGGGAAGCAGTGAAAAACTAATGGGTAGGTTCTTCCACTAGAGGGCTGCTGTCCACTCTACCGCCTTTGAAATCTCTCTGGAGCCAAGTAATCACGAATGAATGCTACAGAATCTAAATTTTTTGGATATGGATGTGGCTAGGAAGTAGTTGTACTGTCAGACTCTGCCCCTGTCTGTCTCTGTCTCTGTCTCTGTCTTTCTCTGTCTCTGTCTTTGTCTCTCTCTCTGTGTCTCTCTCTGTGTCTCTCTCTCATCCTGTCTCTATCATCAAGTACTGTAGTCCAAGTATAGATCGAATTTAATTCAACAGACATTTTCTTTTCTCTTTTTACACTCTCTCTCTTAGTAAACTCATTAGCTTCCATTTGTTGAATAATCAGGTTGATACAGATGACTGATATATATATATGAAATCTAACCTCTCTCCTAATTCCAATCCTGTGCCACCTCTTACTTGCTGAACATTTCTACCTGTGTCCCATAGACATCCCCAAATCTCCATGTTAAACAACAGTTACCATTTCTAGTGATGAAATGGTATCTTTCAGTCACTAAAGTTCTCAACTGCAGATCTGTTGTTAACTCTACCTATTTTTCAACCCCCCATATTTAATCAGCTACCAAGTCTGGACAATTCTACCTCCATAATACCATTGTGCCTATAGCACATAGTAGGTATTTAATAAATGTTTTTGATTAACTAAAATTGACTATCTCACAAATTTTGTGATCATGGACAAATCACTTCACCTATCTTGCCCCAAAATTTATTAAAAATGGGTTATGTTACTGTAATCTCCTGGGAGGTTGAGGCTGGCACATCACAGGAGCTACAGCAGAGCTAAAGTCCATCAAGTGTCCATATCAAGTCTGGCATTAATATATTGACTTGGGGTAGCATGGGGTCTGAGGCTACTGAAAGAGGGGAAATAAGGAATGGCCAGAAACAAAGCAAGTCAAAGCTTCTGTGTCATCAGTATCATCATCCTTTGGCGTGGCTGCTGTACTTCCAACCTAGGAGACATAGGAAGATCTAGTCTCTAGGTTAAAAACAAAAATAAAACAAAACCTAGAGGTTAGATTACATGACTGCTGAGGTTCTTTCCTGCTCTGGATCTATGACCCCATGAAATAAGGAGGCCACATGATGCTGGGTCAAGAGTACTGTATTGGAAGTAAAAGGTTTAGATTTCAAATTCTCTTTTTGGTACAAAGTTAGATAGCTAGCTAGATAATATAATATTTATTAATTAAATAATTAATTACTTTTTTCCTATGTGGCAAGCTATCAAGTGAGCTCCTTTTTTTCAAAAGGGTTATATTCTAATGTGGGAAAATTTCCTGTTTGACCGTGGACAAGTAATTTTACCTCAGTTTCCTTTTCTATAAAATGAGGAGGTGAAACTAAAAAAACCACTTCTTAGGACTCTTTCAAATGTATAACTATGAATATGTAAATAGTTCAATATAAATTTTTTAACCTTGAAAGATTATTGTCTAACCTTTAAAAATAAAATAATAATAATGATAACAGAGTAGTAGCATTTATGTAGCACTTTCAGGTTTGCAAAACATTTTACAAAAAGTATCTCATTTCATCCTCACAATAAGCTTTGGAAATAGATATTATCTTTATTCATACTTTATAGATAGGAAAACTGAGGCAGAGATTAAGTGGCTTGTCCAAGGAGGTCAGTTTTTAATTCAGGTCTTCTTGACCTCAGGTGTGGAGCTATCTAATGGATCACCTAGTTACTTTTTAGGCCAGTACTACTCCAAATATTGTCCTCCTGTAGAATTTCATATTGTTTATACCTGTACAAAGTGTCACCAGTTAGTAAGGCTCTAATAGTTGATGCTCAGAGGGGAGAGATGAGATTGGAATATAAATTGGTTGCCATACTTCCTACTCATTATAAATACCTTTGAATTTGGAGAAAAGTACTGTGGAGTGGCTTTAGTCACACCATGCCCCATTCTCTATTGGAAATGGTTTTGATTTGCTTGTCCTATCATAAGACCAGTCAGTTTTGATTAACCAGTTGGGGAGCCCTGTTTTAAAGACTGGCAGTGAGACTGGGAACACCTTCACACACTCTCATACACAATACTCTCAACTTGGTGTGTTCCCTATTGTGACATCTGGTTGTCACCTACAGGACATAAGCCAGACTTTTGGACTGAAAGGTGTGCCTACCTGCTGAGTTTCTACTTTGTTTTAAAGAGCTAGAAGGTCAGAATGTGCCCCAATTTTCTTTTATTCTTTCTCATGTTATCTTATGAAGGATAGCTTCACCCAAACCTCCCCTCCCCTAATGGTCACAACTGATTTTGGTCTCTTGGTTCTTAGATCTGGTACAAAAATCTCGAATTATGCCTCAGGCTGAAATGATGTAGGAAGAGAAAATGACTGCTGTGGGTAGTAATGGAAAGCAGCTAGTATTGTGATTCTTGAATTTCAAGGCTTCAAGAATCAATGATTTTGTTGGTGCAAGTACTTTGTCAATGCAATTGCATTCACTTTTTGATTAGCAAATAAACAATCCTTTGTCACTTGGCTCACATCATTCCTGAATTTAGGTCGGTTTAACTGATAGATCCAGGCTGGTCGTCACTGAGCTCACATTCAAAGCTTTTTTTTTTTTTTAGCTTGATTCTTAAATATTGATTAACGATTATGGCTTCTTTTAGATGCATGAAGGATTTATATAGGCACATGTGCTCAATTATTACTAAGTATTCAACTCATAAGAGAATAATAGTCAAAATGTATCATCTTTGTATTTATATAATCCCCCTCCCCCCCAACTAGTGATTTAACTGGTATAAAGTTCTTGTGGTAAGGAATCCTCCTAATACAGATTGATATCTTCATTTTTTTTCCCCTGAGACAATTGGGGTTAAGTGACTTGCCCAGGGTCACACAGCTAGGAAGTGTCTGAGACCAAATTTGAACTCAGGTCTCCTGGTGCTCTCTCCACTGCACCATCTAGCTGCCCCAGTATTTTCATTTCAATCCATTGCATTAGAGCCAGGTGGTGCAGTGGAAAGAGCACCGAGTCTGAAGTCAGAAAGACCCGAATTCAAATGTGATCTCAGACACTAGCTGTGTGACCCTTGGCAAGTTATTTAACTCTACCTCAGTTTCCTCATCTGTAAAACGAGGAGGAGAAGAAAATGGCAAACTACTTCAGTATCTTTGCCAAGAAAACACAAATGAATTCTCAGAGTCAGACACAACTGAAATGACTGAATAACTGACTTGTTATTCTGGGATCTGGAATCCACAGACCCCTAAAGAGGGTTTGTGGATAAAATTCAAGGGGTCTTTATTTTCAGTAATCTCTAAATGAATTTAGCACTTCCTTCTGTTACGAATTTTAAATAAAAAACATTATTATGAGATAATCCATAAGTTTTGCCATATTGCTAATGGGGTTCATGACACACAGAGACATACAAATACCAGTTCTTAAAGTGACTTGGAAATGAGGGCAGGCCTAGTGGCATATACCTGGAATCCCTGAAATTGGGGAGGTCAAGACTGATGGATCACTTGAGCTGGGGAGTTGTTTTTTTCCCCCAATAGTATTTTATTTTTCCAAACACATGTAAAGATAGTGTCCAACATTCATTTTCTTTTTTTTTTTAATAAAGCTTTTTATTTACAAAACATATGAGTGATTTTTCTACATTGACCTTTGCAAAAACTTTTTTTTCCCAAGCTTTTCCTCTCCTTCCCCCCACCCCCCACCCCTAGATGACAGGTAATCTAATACATGCTAAATAGGACAAATTATATGACAAATACAATACATGTATACATATCTATACAGTTATCTTACTGCACAAGAAACATCAGATCTAGAAAGAGAAGAAGAAAAAACAACCTAAGAAGGAAAACAAAATGCATGGAAATATTCACAGAAAGCGTTAAAATGCTGTGTTTTGGTTCACACTCAGTTCCCACAGGCCTCTCTCTGGATGTGTATGACTATCTTCATCGCTGAACAACTGGTTTGAATCACATCATTGTTGAAGAGAACCATGTCCATCAAAATTGATCATCGTATAGTCTTGTTGTGTGTATAATGTTCTCCTGGTTCTGCTGATTTCACTCAGCATCAGTTCATGCAAGTCTCTCCAGGCCTCTCTGAAATCCTCCTGTTGGTTGTTTCTTACAGAACAATAATATTCCATAACATTCATATGCCATAATTTATTCAGCCATTCTCCAATTGATGGGCATCCTTTCGATTTCCAGTTTCTTGCCACTACAAAAAGGGCTGCCACAAACATTTTTGCACATGTGGGTCCCTTTCCCTCCTCTAAGATCTCTTTGGGATATAGGCCCAGTAAAAACACTGCTGGGTCAAATGGAATGCACAGTTTGATAATTTTTTGAGCATAGCTCCAAATTGCTCTCCAGAATGGTTGGATCCGTTCACAGTTCCACCAACAATGTATCAGTGTCCCACCAACATTCATTTTCACACAAGACTTAGTATTCCAAATTTTTCTCCCTCCCCAAGATAGCAAGGAATTTGATATAGTTCTTTATATGTGCACAATCCCCATAAATACATTTCCATATTTGTCATATTATATAAGAAAAATTAGACTAAAAGGGAGAAAACCATGAGAAAGAAAAAAGCAAACAAAAAAGGGGAAAAAAATGCTCCAATACACATTCAGTCTCCATAGTTTTCTCTCTGGATATGGATGTCACTTTCCATGCCAATTCTATTGTAATTGTTTTGGATCACCACAGTTCTGAAAAGAGCCAAGTCTATCACAGTTGACCATCACATAATCTTGCTGCTGCTATGGTTCTGCTCATTTCACTCAGCATCAGCTCATGTAAGTGTTCCAGGCTTCTCTGAAATCAGCCTGCTCATCGCTTCCTATAGAACAATAATACTTCACTATATTCATATACCACCACCCATTCAACCCTTCTCCAACTGATGAACACCCATCAGTTCCTTGCCACTACAAAAAGAGCTGCCACAAACATCTTTGCACCTTTGGGTTCTTTCCCCTCTTTTATGATTTCCCTGGAATATCCAGCAGTGACACTACTGCATCAAAGGATATGTACAGTTTTATATGGTCCATGAGCTCAGAAGTTCTGAGCTGCAGGAGGGCCAAGGCTGATTGGATAACAGCTTTAAGTTTGGAACCAGTGTAGTAAGCTTTGAAGAGCAAGGGGCTACAAAGTTACCTAAAGAAGAGTAAATCAGCTTAGATCATGAAGAGAGCAGTCAAACCTTCAGTGCTGATCAGTAGTAGAATGGAATCTGTGAATGGCCACAGCACTGGAATCCTGGGAGACTTTGGGAGATGTAGGCTCAAAGGGAAAAAAAGTCACCTGAGGCACTGAGAAGGTAAGTGGCTTGTCCAAGTTAGAACTTGAACCCAGATTTTCCTGTGACTCTAAAGACTACTCTATCCATTAAGCCGAACTGCTGCTCTTTGATGTATCAATTACATCAACATATTTTATTAATGTATTGATTAAGAATCAATAAATATTTAATATAATTATCAAAATCGTGCAATTTGATGAAAAGAGCACCAGCTTTAGAACTGAGGACCCAGGTTTAAGTCAAAACTCTACCACAAATTCCCTGGCACATAGAAGGTACCTTTAAAAACCCTATTTGGTTAACTAGATGATGTTGGGCAGATCCCTTAACTTCTCTGACTTTTAATATTTAAAACTTCATCAGTTAGGAACAGACCTTTTAGTTCAGTGCCTTGACAGTTTGGAAGTCAAGAAACAGAGAACTAAAGATAGAAAGTGTTTAACTTGTTAGTTGCCAGATGAGGAAACTGAGTCAAGGAAGTTTCATGATTTGCTCAAGAAAAACAACTGAATAACATCAGTTCAAATTCCACTTTTAACTAGTGTTAGTGTATTAGTGCTACGCTTCCTGCCTTAGAGTTTAGAGGGAACTTACTCATTCTTGCCTGGTTTACCTAATAAGTAATTCAGGTTTATAGGCTAACAGCTTTTCTCTTCTGGGAGTTACAAATACAACAAAAACATAACTAGAGTAGGTCTATGCAACAAATCTCAACCACCCATGAATTTGGTTTGTCTAGACCAACCTACAACACAGGTAAGATAAAAAAAAAACCTTCACACTTATCAATTATGATCAGTTCTCCATTTTGCTTGGTACAGTGTTGATGTGGCCAATAAAAAAGCCAAGGCTTTGTCTGCATTTGTTTAGCTGGGCTGGTAAATTGAGACAAAAGTTCGGGTCAACATTTGCCAGACCCAGAATGTTCTTGGGTAGTCCATCTAGAATAAAGCCTGAATCAGTTTTCATTAAAGTCAGAAGGAAAGTTGCTGATAGCTTTGCAGTGGAATGTCCAGGGAAGTTTTCTAATATTCCCTTTTCCCTTCATTCTTAGCTGAGAGAAGAGATCTTAAAGATCAGCTAGTCCAACTCTCTCAATTTGTAGCTGACAAAACTAAACCAGAGAAGTAAAGTGAATAACTCAAAATAAAAAATGAGTAAATAAAATAACAGGGCTAAGAATTGAATTCAGTTTATATGACTCTAGACTTGAAGCTCTTTCCATTAGATCATGGTGCCTCTCTTATACTATATAACTATATACAAAGGCACAATGCTAGCCATTCATTTCTTTACTCAATTCTATCTTCCCTGGACACGAGGAATCTGCAGATGTACTAAATATCAGAAATGATTACTTGGTGTTTCTCATTTCTATTTCTGTCCAAACAAATGGACCATTGGCTCATTTCACTGAGTTTTTGTCTTCTTGGTTCTATGGAGTCCTGTCTATTCTGAAAACAAACTAAATGCATATGTATCAAAAATGCAAAATGATGAAAGTCTTTTACAACATAAAGTATAATGCATCCCATCATGTAGCAGAGAAAGTATTGGAGAGTGTGGGTTCCAGAGATAGCTCTGCCATCAAATGATTTTGGGTAATTCAGCCTCTCTAAGATTCAGTTTCCTCACATAGTTAGATAGAAATACCAGCCTCCCTCCAAGAAAGTTTTCCTCCAAGGCTTCAGAGTGATCTTGAGATGATCTTGAGTCACAAACTGAACATAAACTCTATGAGGTTCTACCAAGTGGGAGAGATATGGGTCCTTCAGATAGCCTTCAGATACAGGTTTGGTGACAGTGTTTGTTGATCTGCATCAGAGGAGAGTATGGGAGTAGCCCATAATGATCTGTAAACAAGTCTTTTGGAACCTGTTTTTCTATTGTTTTCAGAATCCACAGACCTTGGATTAGCAAAGTTACCCTAGTCAATTATATTTTTTAGTTTAGGGAAGAATCAGCAGCCTCCTTCCCCCACCTAATCTACATTCCCTGAAATTGAGTGAGACCCCAAACAGAAGAATGAGGTGCAATAACTATTTCCCTGGTTCCATGCTATAGCTGATGACTTCATCTCCTACAACTGCTTGTCTTTGGAGCAGCGGTCTCTGACCCAGGGTGGTCAGTGCCTGAAGAGACTATCAATCTGGTCTTCTGCTTCTATGAAGCAGTTCCTTCTTTGGATGAAATGCTCTTCAGGGCACAAAAGCAGCTGCTGACGGGGAGCAGCTTCAAGCTGGGAGTGAGGAAGAAACTATTGATAGCAAGCAACAGCACTAACTCTTCTGGAGAGGCAGAAGCTGCCTTAAGTAATTTCCCCACGACACTGAAACTCCAGCTTGTTTCCTTCATCCCTCACTCTAGACCACCAGGTGAGTTTAAAAAGAAAAATGGGAAAAGAAAACTACTCCAAGTCAATCAGCCTACAGAAATGTGAATCTATAGGATGCTTCAAATGCCTGAAGTTTACTTTGACTTTGATAATGCTTTATTTTGCAAATATATGTTCATGTTTTTACACACACACACACACACACACACACATTTCACTGCATTTGATGGGTTTTTAGCATACATTTTCTTACTAAACTAAAAAAAAGATTGGGTTGAAGATTAAGGGATAGAATAAGGTGGATAAAAGTTAATTCTGCTTTTTTTTTTTGGAAAATATCTGTTTAAAAAAAGTGTGCCAATGTATTGAGATTTCAGAACTGTCTCTTGCTCATCAGGTGCCCCATGGAAGATAACCAACTGCCTTCCAAGGATGCTTATGACTGGGCTGTAGTCAGTTTCAGAGTTTGTCTTTAAATCTAGTTCCCCTATAATCATTTTTAATTGGCGCTTTAGCTTGGAGATGCCCCAAAGGGATCAGCTAGGAGCCAGCCCTAGTATTTCACTTTGGTAACCAAGCTTTATTTCAGGGTTTTTTCTTCTCGCAAGGGCCCTTGCCACGCAGTGATCTGTAAAGCGCACCCACTCTGATACAGTTTGAAAAGTGCATTTTGTACTGGGCTCTTTCTTTGATCGAATTAATCTGGGCTTTTTTGTCGCTCTAAATGAGGCCTATGGGCTGACAATGTAGCTGTTTAAAGGGGATTTTAGGGGATAATAGCCAATGCAAATAGTGCCATGAGAATGGTAACTTGCTTTTGCACTTTCAATCACATAATAACAGGCAAGAAAGCTTTTAAAATGAATTGACATTTTGTGGCATGCCATCTGGGATTATTTGGGGGAAAACAGTCTTGAATCATGCGCTTGGGCAGAAGAATGGTACTATGGTCTACTCTTAAGCTGACATGTTTCAGATGGCAACCTTATGCTAACTGGTGCAAAGTGGGCTAGCATTTTGTTTTGTTTTGTTTTTTTATTATTTTCTTTCTCTTGGATTATCTGCAAAAAATTCTCTTTGATTGCTGGTATTTGGGTTTGAAAAACTTTTCTATTGTTGCAGAATTCAATTCAACCTCCTTGCAGCTGCTGATCCGCTTATTGTTAGAATCGTTATGTATACGCGTCTCTGATGAATGTAGCCAAGCCTTTTAGTGCCTTAATAGGTGTCTGCATAAAGGTCATTTATCTGGCCGTACTTGTTTTAACAAAAGTTTATACACAAACAACAATTACAGCTAAAACATTCACATTCATCAATTTCCTCCTGATGGGGAATGCAAAAAACTGCCCTGAGTATGTCTAACATATAGGTTCATATATATATATATATGTGTGTGTGTGTGTGTGTGTGTGTGTATGTGTGTGTGTGTGTGTGTGCTTATAATGCTCCAACAGAGAAAATACTTTATGCACCATGAGCAAGGCAAAATTTAACTTGCAAAAAACAATTTTTAGTTAATTGCTGATTCAAGGTGGCTCAGCACTAATTCATCCAAAATTAGGTTTCAGTAGATTCAAGGTGATGTGTGAAGAGATGAACTGAAGCACATCTTGAATTCCTTCTGCTGGATAGATAGTTCCTTCTGGCTTGGGGGCATCTCCATCACTGGATAGAGACAAATTGTGAATTCTATAAACTCTATAAACTGTAGTAAAATGTCAAATTTAGTTCTTGCAAACAAAGAACATGACTTTGATAGTAAGATTGAGAGGGAATTGTCTAGAGTCAGATTCCTTTCTCTTGAATTTATGAAAAGATAAAGGGATTTATTTTTTCTCCTCCATAACTCCCCTGCAGAAAGAAATCAAAGTAAAAAGTAAATTGTTAAACTCAACCATCCTCTGAGGAGAACTCAACAAAAAGGAAAAGCCACTGTGAATTAAGGCATTGAAAATGATAGTGATGATGAAGATGATGATCTCCTGAAATAAAAGCTACCATATCATGGAAAGGCAGAGAGGAGATTCCACAGGAGTGACAGTGCTAATCACTGCCAATGTAATAGGATAGTTTAGAACAGGAGAGGTTATATGGAAATTACAATGTGGTTCAGGCCACTTGGGGGAGGGAGGTAGGAGGCCCACCCACTCTGCCTCTCTCCAGTAGAATGGTACAGAGAATGCCTGTGTATGCTATAAGTCAGGCTCAAGACAACCATCCTTGTTTTTCTGTATTTCATGATGGCTTTTAGAACCTATTCATGTCCTCTCTCTGCCCAGCAATCTGGGCAAGAAAATAAATATAAAATAAGGGATCTTTGGGACATACACATATTTCTAATTTTCTCTGGTATACTCAATTCCAAGCTTGTTCATATCTCACATTCAAGGTTCAAGATTAAAGTTCTGAGATTGCTTTCTTAAAATTTTCCTTTTTTTTCTGACTTTAAATACCCAAAATAAAAGCATTTCCGTATATTTAGTTGAACATGCAAAAAAATTGATTGTATATGAAACCATGAATCTCTATTTGACTGATTGCTTTTTAAATAAAAGGTACATAAACATTTCCACACGATATTTTCAAAACTGTCCTTAACTATGTTTCCTTCTATACTTTCTTCTGTTCTCTTCTGTGTATTAAAAAATGTTTCAATTGTTTTTTCTTTTTTGTCATCACTATTGCTAATCCCATATACCTCTCATATTTTTTCCCAGAGAAAAAACTGAAAGAAAGGGGAAAAATCATTGAGACAAATAAATATGGTTAAGCAAAATGAATGTTCATGTCCAAAAATATAAATTGCTTTCTGCACCATGAACATCATCTCTTTGTCAGGAGGTGGGTAACAGTCTAAGCTCTCTGGAGACAAATTTGAATAATTATGTTTGTCAAAGTTTTTAAATCTTTCACAGTTTTTCTTTATGATATTATTGTCTTTGAGTAAATTCTTCTCCATGGTTATGTTCATTTCATTCTATATCGGTTCACCCTATCCAGAATTCTCTCAAATAATTTTTCATTATTACTCATAGTACAATAATATATCACAATTTGGTCAGTCCTTTCCCAATGATGGACTAAAATGAAAATGATCACACCCACCCTATACCTCTTTCAGGATCAGAAAGTTTGTCTCCTTTGCAATTGTTCCCTTTCAGTTATTATTCTACCTCTTAACCATTCTTTCCTCCTTGTCCACCCTTCACCTGTTTGAGTTCAATGTACTTTTACACCAAAGTCTCTATGGGTATTTGTTTAATCTTCTTTTGTCTTTTCATGTAAGAGTGAGGTTTCTCTGATGTTCACTCCCTTTACCTCTTCCTTCATGTTTGTATATTCTTCTTACACATCCCAATTATGAAAAATAGCAAGTTGTAGCTACTTCTTCCTCCTTTCTAAACCAATATATTCCTTTTACTCTTCCCTTTCCTTCTCTTTTTCAATCATCCGAAGTCTTTTGTTTTTCATATTTCACTGCCTTAATATGCTCTAAAGATACTAAGATTCCAAAGGGACAGATTTATTCTCATCCCATTAGAATTTTAGTATTATATCATCACACAGTCTCTTCTAACTGCTTAAATAAATTGACCTGTGTTTGCAATTCAAAGTTTCTTCTCATTTCTGGTCTTTTCATTAAAAATGTGTGAAAATTTGGGGCAGCTAGGTGGCTCAGTGGTTAGAGCACTAGCCCTGAAGTCAGGAGGACCTGAGTTCAAATTTGATCTCAGACACTAAAACACTTCCTAGCTTTATGACCCTAAGCAAGTCACTTAACCCCAATTGCTTCAGGAAAAAAAATTGTGAAAATTCTTTGTGGCATTAAGGGCCATGTTTCTCCTAGGGCAGTGTCCTCAGTTGTTATTCTTGATTGAAAGCCTAAATCTTCTGTCTTTTGGAATATTGTGTTCCAAGAATTCCCCTCATTTATAGTAGAAGCTTGTCAGGTTTTTTGTGTTTCTAAATGTAGTTCTTTAGTAACTGAACTGCCTTTTTCTGGATTTTTGCTTGCACTCTATCTCTCTGTCTCTGTCTCTGTCTCTATATATGTTCATATATATATATATATATATATATGTATATGTATCTTTTTTTTCTTTTTTTAGGGGGGATATAGAAGCTCTGGATCATGGTTATTCCATTCTTGGGAACTTTTTCTTTGGGGATTTCTTTCAGAAGATGATTCTTTTCATTTCCACTTTGCCTTCTTTTTCTAGGCAGTTTTTATTTATGATTTCTTGATATATAGTGTCTAGGTCCCTGAAAATTATGGTTTCCAGGGAGTCCAGTGATTCTTAAATTATCTTTTTTTAAAACCTCTTTTCCAGGTTAGCTGTTCTTGATATTTCATATCTTATATTTTCCTCTATTTTTCAATCTTTTAATTTTCTTCCTCTATCATGGAGTTATTGATGTCAGTTGAGCCTATTCTAGTTCTCAAGTAGTGCATTATATGGATAATATTTACTACTTTCTCTCTTTTAAAAATTTTATTTTTGTTCCAATTGACAAAAGCATATTTTCTTTCCTACTCTGTTGGGAAACCTTCATAATAAATTTGTAGAGTCAAGCAAAACAAATTTCCACAGTTACTATGTTAAAAAAAAATTAGGTCTCATTCTGCATATTGAGTCCATTCCCTATTTGTCCAGAGGTGAATAGCGTTGTTTATAATTGGTCCTCTAGACCAACCAAACATGGTTAACCATTGCATTAATTAGAATTTTTAAGTCTTTCAAAATTGCTTTTCTTTAAAATGCTGTTGTCATTGATTGAATTGTTCATTTGGTTCTATTAACTTCACTCTGAATTAGTTTATCCAAATCTTCTTAGGTTTCTCTAAAATTGTAGCTTTCATTATTTCTTATACCAAAAATGGTATTGCATTACATTCACATATAGAAGTAATTAGGAGGTCTGAGCACTAGGCCTGGAATCAGGAAGATCTGAGTTTAAATTTTGCCCTAGATACTTAATAGTTGTGTGAGTTTGGACAAGTCACTTATTCTCTATTTGCCTCAGTTTCCTCATTTGGAAAATGGGAATAATAATAGCACCTATCTCCCAGTCATTTCCTCCTTTGTTTGATCTCTTTATCATTGCATCAAAACATATGCACAATTTAATAATTTTGGGGGCATAGTTACATATTGTTTTCCAAAATAACTTACCAATTAATAGCTCCACCAACACTGTATTAAAAATGCTTATTTTCCAGGAGTCTCTCTGACATTTGGTGAACTTTGCCAATATGATACATATAAGGTAGAAAATAAGGATTGCTTTAATTTTCATCTTTCTAATTTTTAGTGATTTGGAACATTTTTTCATATGGCTATTAATAACTTAAATTTCTTTCTTTAAAAATTGTCTGAATAGTAATCTAGTGTTTGATAAACCCGAAGACCCCAGTTTTTGGGCTAAAAACTCACTATTTGACAAAAACTGCTGGAAAAATTGGAAACTAGTATGGAAGAAACTAGGCATTGACCCACACCTAACACCATATACCAAGACAAGGTCAAAATGGATTCATGATCTAGGCATAAAGAATGATATTATAAACAAATTAGAACAATATAGGATGGTTTACCTCTCAGACCTGTGGAGGGGGAAGGAATTTGTGACCAAAGAAGAACTAGAGATCATCATTAATCACAAAATAGATAAGTTTGACTATATCAAGTTAAAAAGTTTTTGTACAAACAAAAATATACAAACAAGATTAGAAGGGTAGCAATAAACTGGGAAAATATTTTTACATTCAAAGGTTCTGATAAAGGCCTCATTTCTAAAATATATAGAGAATTGACTCAAATATATAAGAATTCAAGCCATTCTCCAATTGATAAATGGTCAAAAGATATGAACAGACAATTTTCAGATGAAGAAATTGAAACTATTTCTAGTCACATGAAAAGGTGCTCCAAGTCACTATTGATCAGAGAAATGCAAATTAAGACAACTCTGAGATACCACTACACACCTGTCAGATTGGCTAAAATGACAGGAAATGATAATGATGAATATTGGAGGGGATGTGGGAAAACTGGGACACTGATACATTGTTGATGGAACTGTGAATGGATCCAACCATTCTGGAGAGCAATTTGGAACTATGCTCAAAAAGTTATCATACTGTGCAAACCCTTTGACCCAGCAGTGTTTTTACTAGGCCTATATCCCAAAGAGATTTTAAAGGAAGGAAAGGGACCCACATGTGCAAAAATGTTTGTGGCAGCCCTTTTTGTAGTGGCAAGAAACTGGAAATTGAAAGGATGCCCATCAATTGGAGAGTGGCTGAATAAATTATGGTATATGAATGTTATGGAATATTATTGTTCTATAAAAAATGACCAGCAGAATGATTTCAGAGAGGCCTGGAGAGACTTACATGATCTGATGCTGAGTGAAACGAGCAGAACCAGGAGAACATTATACATGGCAACAATAACACTATATGATGATCAATTCTGATGGAGATGGTTCTCTTCAACAATGATGTGATTCAAACCAGTTCCTACTGTTCAGCAATGAAGATAGTCATATACATCCAGAGAGAGGCCTGAGGGAACTGAAAGTGAACCACAACACAGCATTTTAACGCTTTCTGTGAATATTTACATGCATTTTGTTTTCCTTCTTAGGTTTTTTTTTTTCATTTTCTAGATCTGATGTTTCTTGTGCAGTAAGATAACTGTATAGATATGTATACATATATTGGATTTGTCATATAATTTGTCATATTTAGCATGTATTAGATTACCTGTCATCTAGGGGTGGGGGGTGGGGGGAAGGAGGGGAAAAGCTTGGAACAACAAAAAAAGCTTTTGCAAAGGTCAATGTAGAAAAATCACTCAACTGTTTTGTAAATAAAAAGCTTTTAATTAAAAAAAATTCCTCATGGAAGATCAAAGAAAAAAAATTGGTCAGAATCTTTGACTATTTTTCTTTTAATCTATTTATTTTCTTTCTAATTCCTTCCAATAGAGCTTTTATTACATTTTAATGTTTTGCTTATTTCTCCTAAATATTAATTTGGTCCTCACAGAAAATCCATTTTTTTGCAGTTGTTATGGAATTGCTTTCTTCTTTTTTGGAGGGATCTTTAGATTTACTATACACACACACACACACACACACACACACACACATATATGTATGTATTTATCTATATCTACATAGTATATAGGAAGATATTTATAAAGCATATAGAAAGATACATATACACATGTATATATGTATATAAACATATGTGAGTCTATATATACACATATACATATATATATATATACATAAATTACATAAATACATAAAATACACACATATATCTTTGTATTTTCTTTGATTTGTTATTATCTTCAGTTTTATTTTTGAAACTGGAGCTTTGTGCTAGAATCCAGGGCTACTCCATACTATGGTTTTTGGTGGAATGTGAACTCTGCTCCGCTTGCATTGGTTTGTTTGGATTCCTGCCCTGATTTCTTACTCTGGGGTTAAGTTTGCACCTGTGAAGTTCAGAGCTCTGGATCTTTAGGGCTCTCTTTGATATCTCAGGACAAAGTGTTAGGGACTTTGGAGCTCTTGGACTTTTGAGCTATGTTTACTGTTAACTGCTGCTCTTGGCACTTCTAAGATCCTTACCTTAAGGTTTTCTAACCAGGTAGAGCCTTTCTCTCTGAGGCCTTTGGCTTTTTCTCTATGATTGAATTAATTAGTTTTTTGCCTGTGCTGGTTCTGGCTTTTTAGAACCCTCTTTTTTTGTTTACTTCTAGCTGACTTTTTGCATAAATCTAGTGTAGAAGAAGCCACTTTTGTCATTGATCAATGGATTTCTTGATCATTGTATAGTTTGAATTTCAGATTTTTGCTGAAGTAGGTATGGGGGGAAGGGAGGGGCCTACCATCTTGGTTGGAAGCCAGAATTCTAGAATACTTGGACATTTACTATTGTTTATTACTGGCAGATAGGTAGTAGGATGGATAGAGCATTGGACCTTGAGTCATAACTAAAATGGTGCCGTTGCCGAAACCTCTACCTACATTGTCAGAAGACTGAAGGAGCTTTGGAATTTTGAGATGGAGAATGGTTACAGGTGCTGCTGTGGACTATACAGATAGTTCCTGTGACTGATGATCTCACTTTTGTAACATCTTAAAGAAGTGAAAGGTGATGGTGTAGCTATTTTTGTTGGACTATTGAGGACTTTCAAAGAATGAGAAACTGCTAATTGGTTAGAGATTAACTAACCTTTGGTGACTGCCAGTGAATATTGTCAATAAAAATCAACAGCCAACAAGTATAAGTACTGATTATGTAATAGACTTGTAGTAAGTGGTAAGGATGCCAACGAAGGCAAAGACGCAATCCTTGCTTTAAAAAAGCTTATATTACTTTTTTTTAAATTAAAGCTTTTAATTTGCATAACATAAGTATGGGTAGTTCCTCAACATTGATCCTTACAAAGTTTTCCGTGACAAATTTTCCCCCCAGTCCCCTCCCCTCCCCTAGGTGGCAGGAAGTCCACTACAGGTTAATTATATTAAGATAATTGACAAGTCGAATATATGTATACATATGTCCATACTTATCTTGCTGTGCAAGAACAATCGTATCTACATGAACAAAAAATATCTGAGAAGGAAAACCCAATGGAAGCAAACATTGATATAGATCATGGAAATGATATGTTGTGGTCCAAATTTCACATCCCTCTCGCTGGATGTATATGGCTTTTTTCACTGAATAATTGGAACTGGTTTGAGACATTTCATTATTGAAGAGAGCCATGTCCATCAGAATTGATCATCATATAATATTGTTGTTGCCGTGTATAATGATCTCCTGCTTCTGCGCGTTTCACTCAGCATCAGTTCATGCAAGTCTCTCCAGGCCTCTCTGAAATCGTCCTGCTGGTCGTTTCTTACAGAACAATAATATTCCATGACATTCATATACCATAATTTATTCAGCCATTCTCCAATTGATGGGAATCCATTCAGTTTCCAGTTTCTAGCCACTACAAAAAGGGCTGCCACAAACATTCTTGCACATGTGGGGCCCTTTCCCTCCTTTAAGATCTCTTTGGGATATAGGCCCAATGGAAACACTGCTGGGTCAAAGGGTATGCACAGTTTGATAACTTTTTGAGCATAGTTCCAAATTGCTCTCCAGAATGCCTGGATCCATTTACAGTTCCACCAACAATGTATCAATGTCCCAGTTTTCCCACATCCCCTCCAACTTTCATCCTTATCTTTTCCTGTCATCTTAGCCAATCTGACAGGTGTGTATTGGTATCTCAGAATTGTCTTAATTTGTATTTCTCTGATCAATAGTGATTTGGAGCACCTTTTCATATGACTAGAAATAGTTTTAATTTCTTCATCTGACAATTGTCTGTTCTTATCCTTTGACAATTTATCGATTGGAGAGTGGCTTGAATTCTTATAAATGAGTCAATTCTCTATATATTTTAGAAATGAGGCCTTTATCAGAACCCTTAAATGTAAAGATGATTTCCCAATTAGATGCTTCTCTCCTAATCTTGTCTGCATTAGTTTTGTTTGTACAGAAACTTTTAAATTTAATATAATCAAAATTATCTATCTGGTGTTCAATTAGGAGTTCCAGATCTTCTTTAGACATAAATTTATTCCATCTCCATAGGTCTGAGAGGTAAACTATCCTATGTTCCTCTAATTTGCTTACAATATCACTTTTTATATCTAGATCATGAACCCATTTAGATTCTTGGTATGTGGTGTTAGATGTGGGTCCAGCCTTAATTTCTTCCACACTAGTTTCCAATTTTCCCAGCAGTTTTTGCCGAATAATGAGTACTTATCCCAAAAGCTGGGGTCTTTGGGTTTATCAAACACTAAATTGCTGAAGTTATTGCCTAGATTGTCCTGATAACCTATCCTATGCCACTGATCAACTGCTCTTATTTCTCAGCCAGTACCAAATGGTTTTGATGACCGCTGCTTTATAATATAGTTTTAGATCTGGTACAGCAAGGCCACCTTCATCTGCCTAAAAAAGCTTATATTCTAATGCAGAAGACAACATATAACTAACTAACTAACTATATATATGAGATGGAAGGCACTGTGAGACCAGGGGAAGGGTGACTAAATTAGAGAAGGTATCCTGTCATCTGAGTAATTAACTCTTAAGGGAAGAAAGAGACAGAAGTGAATGGATGGGTTCTTTCCAGGCGTGGGAGACATTTAGTGCAAAGGCATGGAGACAGAGAAGACATGTAGTGATTGAATTGCAAGTAAGCCAGAGTTGTTGGAATGTAGAATGTATGGCAGATGGTTGAATATATATTTAAAAAAAACTGGAAAGATAGAAAGGGGCCAGGTTATGAAAAGTTTCAAATGACAAAGGATGCTGAAGGAATTAGAATGCTAATGGAGCTCATGGAGCATGGTAATAGGTAACATGGTCAAATCTTCATTTTAAAAAGATAATTTTGACAGGGGAGTAGAGAGTGCTTTGAAATGTGGGGAAACTTGAGGCAGGAATGCTAGTGAGAAGGGTGTTGTAATAGTCCAGGTAAGAAGTGATGAATTACCAAACTAGGGATATGATTGAAGAAATATAGTGTGGAGAAAATGATATATGGGAAATATTTTATGAAAATAAAAATGACAAGAATTGGAATTAGATTAGATATGTGGAGTTAGTGTGAGGAAGGGGTTGAGAATGACACAGAAGTTGCTAAAATTTGGATGACTGGGAGTATGGTAGCACTCTCAACAATAATAGAAAAATTGGGGAAAGGAAGGTTTGGGAATAAAGATAACGAATCCTCTTTTTGAACTTATTGAGTTTGAGATTTATATGAGACATTTAGTTAGAAATACTTAAAAGACAGTTGGTGATTTGGGACTAGAGTTTAGGAGAGAGGCAATGGCTGAATGTATGGAGCCAGGAATCATCCACATAGAGAGGATGAATCCTTGGGAATGAATGAGATTAGGAGGGGATACATACAGGACAGAGCCTTGGGGAACATTTAAAGTTAGTGGGTGTGACATACATGAAGAACTATTAAAAGCACAGAGAATTGTTTAGACAGATAGAAGGAGGACCAAGAGAGTCATGAAAATCTCATGAGGAGAGGGTACTGAGAAGATGATCAATGGGATCAAATGTTGCAGAGCTCAAGAAGCATAGGATAGAGAAAAGGCCATTAAGGGGTTGTTGGTAATTTTGGAATGGACAATTTCATTTGCATGATAGGATTAGAAGCCAGATTGTAGAGGGTTTAGAAGAGTGAAAAGAGAGGAAGTGCTTTCTCAAAGAGTTTAGCTGCAAGGAAGAGAAAATATATAGGGGTATATAGTTAGTTGAGACAGTAGGTGCGAGATTGTTTTTGTTTACAATAGGGAAGACATAAGCATGTTTATAAGTAGTAGCGAAGGAATCAATAGTTTAGGAGATTTGAAGATAAATTAGAAAATGGAAATGATAGTGGAGACAATCTGCTGGAGAGATCAGGAAAGCAGGGGATAAAGGGTACATGTAAAGGAGTTATCTTTGACAAGAAGATCTGAGACCAGAGTAAAGGAAATAGAAGGGAGAAAATATGTCAGACGAGAATAAATAATTATCATTATTCTCATTATTGATATTATCAATAAATAAATAATGAAAATGAATAAATAAATAAATGATTTTTTTTTTCAGATGAGAAGAAAAGGAGAAAAGGGAACTATTGGCAAA
>JAJPUD010000925.1:433884-484290 GCA_023553655.1 Myrmecobius fasciatus
CAAATTTTCCCCCCCTACTCCCCATCCCTCCCCTAGATGACAGGATATCCACTACATGTTAATTATGTTAAAATATTTGACAAATCAAATATATGTATACATATTTCCACACTTATCATTTTTTGTGCAAGAAAAATCATATCTACAAGAAAGAAAAATCAGAGAAAGGAAACAATGCAAGCATACATTGATAGAGCATGAAAATGTTATGTTGTGGTCCATGTTTCACATCCCTCTCTCTGGATGTATATGGCTTTCTTCACTGAACAATTGGAACTGGTTTGAAACATTTTATTGTTGAAGAGAGCCATGTCCATCAGAATTGATCACCATATAGTATTGTTGTTGCTGTGTAGAATGATCTCCTGGTTCTGCTCATTTCACTCAGCATCAGTTCATGGAAGTCTCTCCAGGCCTCTCTGAAATCGTCCTGCTGGTCATTTCTTACAGAACAATAATATTCCATAACATTCATATGCCATAATTTATTCAGCCATTCTCCAATTGATGGGCATCCATTCAGTTTCCAGTTTCTAGCCACTACAAAAAGGGCTGCCACAAACATTCTTGCACATGTGGGGCCTTTTCCTTCCTTTATGATTTCTTTGGGATATAAGCCCAATAGAAACACTGCTGGGTCAAAGGGTATGCACAGTTTGATAACTTTTTGAGCATAGTTCCAAGTTGCTCTCCAGAATGGCTGGATCCATTCACAGTTCCACCAACAATGTATCAGTGTCCCAGTTTTCCCACATCCCCTTCAACATTCGTTATTATCTTTTCCTGTCATTTTAGCCAATCTGACAGGTGTGTAGTGGTACCTCAGAGTTGTCTTAATTTGCATTTCTCTGATCAATAGTGATTTGGAGCACCTTTTCATATGACTACAAATAGCAAAACATGTATTTTAGAAATTCACAAAGATGTAAGCTCCTCAGAAGGTGCATCTTGGAATTGTAAATATTTCTGCTTTAATGAATAGTTGAAGCTTTCCCCCAAAACTTCCCTGCTATTTCATTTGGTTCTTTTATGTGAATTAGTTTACTTGCTCTCTATAATTTCTCTGTAGTCCAGAGCCATGAATTTTCATTAAATATTCTTCCATTTCAAAATGGCAATCTTTGGGAGGGCTGGGGTGTGTCACTTGGGGGTGGCACAGATGGTTCAACAAGACAACATGGCTGACACATTGCTCTGAGTGTGGCTACATTTTAGCTGTTCTTATTGCTCTTGCAGTATGCCATTTGCTTGTCCACAGTATTTCTCGAATATGGTTTGTTCAGGATTATTCAACTGTACCAATTGTTTACTTTCACTTGTCACTAGTTGTCCCTTGGGTGCTTCTGAAGGTGGTAGACAAGCTTCCTGGACAAACTGCAATTAATTTAAAGAGTCTATTCACCTGAGTTTCTTAGTATGTCAGAAAATTCATAGCAATGGGGGTAGTAATTAATGACTATTTGAAATTACTGTAATGCCATTTTTAGGTTAATTGAACATTTCCAGATGTAATAGCTTTTGGGTAGGTGGGGGTTTAGCATTGCTTATCTTTGCTTTACTTTAATTTTTTAAAAGGGTTTTGCTCTTCATACCATTATTTCCCAATGTACTTCCCCACATGTCATTCATTGAATCCTTCCTTGAAACAAAGAAAACAGTTAAGTAGGTAACCGTATCTGACAACATAAGCAATGTTTGCCATATTTACAGTCAAGGAGCGAAATGGGTTTCATCAGCTGTTCTTTAGGATCAAAGTTGTTCACTACAATTAATCAGTCCAGTTGTCTGTTGATGTTGTTTTTGTTTATCTTATTGTAGTAACTGTGTACACCATTCTTTTGAACAATCTTTTGAACTTTTTGTCTACTATTTTTGCACTTCATCAGTTCATATAAGTTTTTCTGGGTTACTTTAAATTTTTCACATTCATTTCTTATAGGGTAATAATAAACCATTACGTTCATATGCTATAGACTATTTAGCCATCCCCTAACTGATAAACATCCACTTTATTATCAGTTGTTTTGTAACCACAAAACAAATGTTCTTCATTTTAAGATTTAAAGAAGATGATTACATAGAACTTTGAGATTATCATAATAAACAGAACTGAAGGGGTTTCTTGCTTTTCTTCCCTGGGCTTTACTAGTTTGTAAACCTCCTGAGGTTGGGATCTACACCTCATTTATCATTCTTTCTCCCTCCCCCCCAATATATGTAACAAGGACATTTTAGAAATAACACATTTCTTAACAAATGTGTAATGAATGAATGATGGGTTCATTTCTATTTCCATCATAAAACTCATTTTCTTTCTTTCTTCTCCTTCCATGAATGTGGGTCACTGGAGTGACTTACAAATCTGACTTTTCTTCTGCTTTCTCCACTCTATCAGGAGCTAGAAAAGGCATAGAAAAAGCATGGAAAAGAAAAAGTAATGGTCAACAACTTTGTAGACAAGTTTGTTTGTTTTTTTAAATTTCATCAAACCATAAAGGATAAAGAAAGGAAGAAAGAAGAAAGTTCTTGGAGATTTGGGAATTCATCAGAGATGATCAGGGAACACAGATCCACTATTTTGTTATTTCATTAGTTTTGCCAAACATTTTTCAGGGATTCTAGGGCATCCCAAGCATTAGGATGTGAAACTCAGTAGAAAAAAAAACAAACAAAAACTCCAAGAGTCATCAGAGTGACTGCCCTCTGACTTTGACCATATGTAGCAAGGAGGAAAATATGCTATTGTATTTTTATTATTAAGAACTTAAATTTGCTTGCATATCAATTTTAGTAAATACCAATCTTAAGTTTAGTAAGAAAGAATAAAGAGAGAAATCGAAAGAAGTATGTATGTGACTTCATGAAATACATTGGCCTTGGACACAGACAATTTGGCTTTCAGATTCTTGCTTTGACACCAAATAATTATGTGGTTATTGGTTAGTGACTTACCCTTATGAGTATGAGTTTCTTCATTTGTAGATTATAGATAATAATACTACCTATATCACAGCCTTGTTATGAAGGGAACACTGTGAAATGTAAAGTGCCATTAAAATGGTATGTCATTATTTAAAATACATCCACACAACACTTACATTTTAGAATTAAGAAATAAGTGCTAACAAAGAACATACCATTATTAGAATTTATATTCATACCATTATTATAAAAGTGTCTCCCTTTGTATAACTGCTGGTCAGATGGAAAGAGTACTAGCCTAGTTGTCAGGACACTTGGGTTCTAGTTTCATTTCTTTCATTTATTAGTTGTTTGACTTTCAACAAGTCACTTCTGGATCCCATCTATAAACTGAAAGGATGGGAATTGATGTGATCTCTCAGGACCTTCTCAGAAGAGAATTCTGGGAAACTGAAATTTTACCCTTCAATATATCATTTATACTCTGACTATTGAATTGTGTTAATTCTTATCTTCTGAATTAAATACTAAAATCTTGATAAAGGATATAGGATATGATCTTGATTCGGGGCATTTTCTCTGACTGTCCTCCATGCCTGGAATACACTCTCCCCTCATCTCTACTTTCTGGCTCTCCTGGCTTCCTTTGAACCCAAGCTAAGTGTCAACTTCTATAGAAAGGCTTTCTTGATTCACCTTAAGTGCCTTTCCTCTACTGATAATTTAATTTATCTTGGGCAAGGATATATGGTGGCTTCAGTCAGGAAGAACTAAGTTCAAATGTGACCTCATTGTGTGTGACTCTGGGCAAATTACTCAATCCTGTTGCCTCAGTTTCCTCATCTATTAAATGAGCTGGAGAAGGAAATGGAAAACCAGGCCAGTTTTTTTGCCAAGAACACTCCAAATGGAGTTATGAAGAGTAGGCAGGACTGAAATGGCTGAACAACAATTTATCCCTTTATGTATCTTATTGATAAATAATTGTTTGCATGTTGTCTCTCTACCAGATTGTGAGCTTTTCAAGGACAGGAACTATTTTTTGCCTTTCTTTGCATCTCTGGTGCTTAGCATAGTTTCTGGTACATAATTAAACTCTTTATAAATGCTTATTGTCTGACTATTAACACAAGAATATAGGAGGAAAGTCCCCAGTTCTTCCCCCACCCTTCAGTTTTTAAAAATAGTTTATTTTTATTTTTCATGTAAAAGTATTTTCCTTATTAATCTGCTCCTCTAACCTTTCATCTCCTCTCCAAATGAATAAATAAAAAATAAAACCAATAAATACCTCTACATAGTTTGGCAAATCTGAAAATGTATATCATTTTCTTGTATTTTAAGTTCATCACCTCTCTGTCAGTAGTTGAGTGATATAGCTCATTTGGAATTCTAAAGTCTTTCTAAGTTGTTTTTCTATATTATCAATATATAATGTAATTAGACTCTTAGTTCTGCTTATTTTACTTTGCTTCAGTTCAAAAAGCTCTGGTTTCCTCTAATACTACATTTCACTGTTTCTTATGGCATAATAAAGTTCCATTACAGTCCTATTCCACATTTGGTGTAACCAATTGCCATAGGAGGATATCCCTTTATTTTCCAAATTTTGACTGCCATGAAAAAAAAGTTATAAATGTTTTTGTATATGTAGATTCTTTTCTTTATTTGATTTTTTGTTGACTGATTTATATCATTAATAATGGTTTATGATATTTATATTCTTCCTTAAGTTGAATCAACATTGCATTCTTGGCATAAAGCCAACCTGGTTATGGTAGGTAATCTTTATAATATATTGTTGTGGCCTATTTGCTAATTTTTTTGCTATTTTAATTAGGGTTTTTGATCTGAAATTTTCTTTCTCTTCTTTCCCAATAAAGAACATATTTATATCAGAGAGATTCGAAGAATGACTTCTTATTTTGCAAACAGTTTATGCATTGGAATTAATTATTTGTTGAATGTTTGATAGAATTCACTTGCAAATAATTTTGGTCCTGGAGTTTTTTCTTTGGGAGTTCATTTGGCTTGTTCAATTTCTTTTGCTATTGTTGAGTCTATTTTTTCCTCTCTTTTTTTTTCAATCTGGGTATTTTATATTTTCATAAGTATCAATTTCTTCTAACATTTTAGTTTTATTGATATAGAATAGGGCAAAATAACTTCTAATTATTTCCTCTTCATTTGTTGTAAGTTCTATTTCTTTCTGATATAAACAATTTGGTTTTCTTCTCTTTGCAAAAATAGGTCAGCTGTTTATCTATATTGTTAGTTTTTTTAACAGCTCCTAGTTTTATTTTTCAATTTTATTGTCTTTCCTTTTTCAATTTCATTAGTCTCTCCTTTACTTTTCATGATTTCTACTTTGTTATTTAGTTGGGGATTTTAAATTTGTTGCTGTTCAAGTAACATAACAGCTTGCATAGCTGTGTCACTAGTTGCTAGGAATAACATATTATATATATATATATGTATATATATATGTATGTGTGTGTGTGTGTATGCACACACACACACATTCATTACAATATATGTATCAAGGAAGTCTGAATTTTTTCCCTATTTGTGAACTTGCTAAAAAAAGAGAGAGAGAGAGAGAGAACTTTGATCTAAGGTGTTTTTTCCCCTTTCTTTTTCCTCATGTTCTGGGTGAGTTAAGTTATGGGCAACCAAAGAGCTAAAATAGTCCTAGTCATGAACCATCTATCAAAGGAGTAAATAATATCTCCTTTGAAGTATACAAAATCCCAGTAGCTTAAATAAAAGCAATTTAGAAGAGGATAGTAGCAGTTCAATGAAGAGGTAATAGAGGAGAAAAGCTGTCTAGCAGATGATAATAGTCACTCTGCCCAAAAGGAACAAGCAGGTGGCATCTGTCGGGGTAGAGTGAGGCTGAGTCAGCAGGTTATTCAGCTGCCTTGGAGGAGCATGTTTTATCTGGACAGAGTTCCATCTCCCACGAGCAGTATGGGAACCTATGAGATATTGTGCTCTTGCATATGGGGGATTTTTTCATTATTACTGCTCTATTTAACTAAATGCTATTTGCTATGAATCTTTCTGTCATTTGTCTTGGTCAAGTATAAAGTAATCCTTCTGTCATTTGTCTTAGTCTAGTATAAAGTAATATGTTAATGTGGGCTTAGAGATATGGATTTGAATAGATTCTAATAATACTACATAAATGAGTGTGTTGAAAGGGATGGCTATATCACAGGGGACCTTGGGGTTCACTTATGATGCATAATATGGCGAATTTTCTGGATTTTCTTTTTAAAGGAAAAGTTTGACAGGATGAAGAACCTAAAGTTACCTCAAGCTTGAGTGGGCTATTTGAGATTTAAAGTTGTTAGGCTTGGAGATATCTACTAGTCTTCCTTTTGGACAACTGATACTGATCTCACTTCACCCTGTCTGCCTCAGCAAACTCATTTGTAAAATGAAGCTAGAGAAGGAAATGGCATTATGCTAGTATCTTTGCCAAGAAAACTCCAAATGGGGTCATAAAGAACTCAACACACTGAAATGACTGAACAGCAACAACTGATCATATCATAGGACCTATTATATTTATTGAATCATAATATTCATGACTGGAAGTAAACTTTGTTTATTTGAGATTGTTTATTCCAAGTCCTTCATTTTACTGTTAAAGAAACTGAAGTCAAGAAGTATTAATTGAGTCATTCAAGGGGACGCAACTAATGAGCACAGCTAGCACTTGAATTCATGGACCCTGATGTCCAAGTCAGTGTTTCCCCATCTCCCCCCCCACTATACCAGGTTGCATAGTTTATTTATAAATATTTATAAACATTCATCCCAATTTTTTCTTTTTATGATAACAAGTGAATCAGTGGTCTGTTGTTGCTTGTTCTCCATACTAATGGACATTAGAGCAATTACAAACTAATTACTTGAAATTATGAAATGAGTGTTTTCATTTTATTTCACTGGGAAGCAAAGCCACATTGGCTACAATAAAGTCCAGATATGTCTCTGTTTTTGTCTGGTCTAAGATTATTTTCCCTAAAATTAATAATACTAATTCTTAAAATATGATTCATATTTATTATATCTGGACATTTGAGCTGCTTGTCTTCTGTGCCTGAACTCTACTTTTTCTTGGCCTATGCTTAATTGTAATTTGTCTCACCTCAAGGTTAAGGTTAGGTCCCACTTCTTTCAAGAAGCCTTCCTGGAGTCCCCAACTGAAAGTGATCTTTCCCTCCTCAAATGTTCTTATGGGACTTTATCTGGATTTTTTTCTATAGACAGCCTATTAGGGTTAATTGTTCTTGTCATACATTCAAGGCCTTCCACAATTTGGTGCCATTATATATATTTACTCAACACAATTTATACACATATATATGTATATAAATTTATATTTATGTATTTGCTCCGGTAAAATTGGACTATTCTTTGCATCCTGGACATGCCTTAAACTCTATCGTCTTTGGGTCTTTATTTGTTATTGTTGTTAGTATTGTTTCATTTAGGGTTTTTTTGGCAAAAATACTAGAGTGTTTTGCCATTTTCTTCTTCAGATAATTTTACAGATGAGGAAACTGAGGGTTAAGTGACATGACCACAAGCTAGTATGCATCTGAGGGCAGATTTCAATTTATTTTTCAGACTCCTGGCCTGGCCATCTATCCACTGGGCCACCTAGCTGCCCCGGGCCTTTACTTATACTGCTCCAGAATGTCCTCTATCCTTCTTTGTCTTTGAATTCCTAATCCAATTCAAATAACGCGTCTTTTATGAAACTTTTACTGATCTTTCTTCTTCTCCTTTTCTTTCTTCCTTCTTTGGTAATAACCTTTTCTATTAGACCTTTAATTTTCAGCTAGCTAGTGTACATATCCTTACTAAATCCATGGGAACTGAGGCAGTTGTTCAGATTAAAATGTAGAAGGAAGGAAGAATGAGGGCTAGCATAAAATTACCTCTTTGGTAACATCCATACTTAGATATGGATGGCAAGCCTGAAAAGGACACTAAGAAGGTGGATCCTAAGAGATAAGGGCAGACATCAGTGTTACAAAAATCCAAAAAGAAGAGATTATCCAGAGGGAGAAGATGGTCAATAATGTCAAGGGCAGCAAATAGGTCTAGAAGAATGAAGACTAAAAAAAGGCACCATCAGATTTGGTGATTAAAAGATAAAATTTGTATGTGCAGAGGGCAGTTGCAGTTAAGTGAGACAGTGAAATATAAAAAAAGAGACAAAGGTACAGATAAATAGAGATATAAATATATTATTAGATAGTCACAAAGAGAGTGAGTTTTCTAACACCAAATTCAGATTTTTCCCATCTACTATGATGATTCATATATATATAATATATGTATATGTATACCTATATATACATATACACATAAATATAAGATATATACAAAGAAAATAATATAGAAAGACAAGAAAGAGGAAGAAATGGAAATGTACATACATGCAGAGAAGAAGGCACATTTTTATTAAGGAATATCCTATTTATTGTGGCTAATGACTTTTAAAGCTATGTTGCTTTTTCACAACTATAGATATCAGTGAAATCATCTATTAATAATACTTGCCTCAAAAGCAAGATGCAAATACATTAGTTGCTGGAGCTTATGTTGTAAGCAGGAGTGGTTTCCACTTTTGTCTTATAGCCGATTAATTTTCAAATTCTGTCAATATAGTACATTACAGAAGTGTTTTCATTGTGAGTATTCATGTATCAGGAATATTGTTCATTTAAACACAAAAAAGTGTTTTAGAAAACGCACTTTAAGAATTTTACAAATTCCTGTGTAACCCTAGGCAAATCACTTAACCTCAATTGCCTCAGCAAAAAAAAAAAAAAAAAAAATTTTTTTTTTACAATTCACTAAGCATTTGTATAGGCCGTGTATAAAAGACTTGCTCTTTGCCTTCAAGAAATTCACAAATCACAGTCCAAATCAAAAGAAGAATTCAAATCTCTCACCAGAACATTAAACACTTAATTTCATAATTGCAAACACTAATCCAGATTGTAAGTTTATTAAAATTTGGTTGTTCAGAACTAACTTGGGCCATGAGGCTTTGTGACTTGATAAAGGTTTTCCAATAATTAAAAATAAAATATTGAAAAATATTCAACAATGTGGGAGTCTACCAGTCTGTGACAAGTTTTAATTTAGGCACATTACATTATTTTGTATTGAGTCTTTCAATAATATTAATTTTCAAGAACATTAAATTCTTTCTAGTGTTCTGAAGCTGATAATTATAATGTATAAAAATAGCTGAATAACCAGGGTAGTGCCAATTATTCTGTCACTCATAAGTAATCAATTATCTTTGTGCAGCATAATATATATGATGGCTTCACCAAAAGCAATAAGGCACAGAGCCTAAATTAAAATGATTTTCCAAATGCAAGGTGAATCATTTCTAAAAGCATCATAAAATTATTTGTGAGTTCAGAAGGGTCTCTGAGAAGGGGCTGAGTTGTCTATGATTAGGACTGAATCCCTTGGTCTTATGCAATTCCATGCCCCCATCTCTGCCTTTGAATATATTGCAATTCAGAGTCCAGGAGTATTGGCTGTATGATTTGATGTGATTAAGACAACTCTTGACAGTTGGATGGAGAAAATGTTTTCCCTTTGGTCCAATCTGGTGGTATGTGTAGATCCAGCTTAAGGAGCAAAGTAATTATAGAATGAGACCTTTCTTTCCAGATACCCCTTTTCTAGACACCCCTTTCTAGATACACTTTTCTGATATTTATTTTACAAACAACTGCCATTAAAGTCTGCAACTGCTGAAATGTGCTCTTTCAAAAGCTGAGCTTGCCAATCATGCTATTACATTAAGAAACCCACAAAGAGACTCAGTCAACTCAGTCATTGTAATATATTTATTGATAGCCCATTGTATATAAAAGTTAGTAGATTCCTGTTCTTCCTGGAAAAAGACTATTATCTCTTTCTATTAAGAGATTATTAGAGATAAAAAAAAGAAACAAAACCAATAAATACAAGTACCTAAGGTGGCAGCTCTATATCAAAGAAATGGCATATAGCCATTTTTCAAGATCCTAGTACCAGTTCATGTTCAACATCTATTTAAACCTCACGAGTTCCCATTTTCTTCTGAATCTCCATCTTGCTAAGACTAATCATGAGATGTATAATAATATAAAAGGACATTTAATTAAAATATGATGCAAGGTTAAAAAACAACAACAAGGAATTAAAGTCAAATAACAATAACTCAACTACCCATTTTCAACAATTACCTTCTCATCCTTTAGTTCTGGGAAGGAAGGAGTCCATTAGTCCCAATTTTCTGTGCTATCTTATCAGCACAGCACTTTATACTAGGGTAAAAACAGGGTAGAATGATTTGTCAGATAAGTATAGGAATTTAAAAGTCTTACAGATACAAAGGTATCTTACTGTGTAAAATGTAGCATATTTCAGCACAAGAGTTATGAAGCACTGATGAATTCAAGCATGGCAAAAAGCCAAGAAGGATGAGAAACCAGGAGCCATTGTCTCCAATCAACAACAAGCATTTATTAAATGTCTACTTACTAGGTAGTGTGCTAGATATTGTGCCAAATTCTAGGACACACAAAGAAAGGCAAAAATCAGTAGTTACTCAAAAGGAGCTCACAGTCTAACATAGGAATCAAGATGCAAATAACTATACAAATAAGAATAAACTGGAGAAGGAAGACACTAGGATTAAGGAGGATCAGAAAAGGTTTTTTTTTTTTTTCCTGAAGACAGGATTTTTGCTAAGACCTATTTTGGACATGGGTCCATGTCCAAATGGGAATGCCTCATTGAGGAAGAGAGTTTGAACACTCAAGAGGGAAGAAGTGTGACATGATGGCAAAAGGAGAAATGGAGAACAGGGAAGAGATAAATGAAGAAGTAAACCAGGTAGAGAGTGGTAGTGGTAAGCAGATTGTCTTACCTGGAAAGGAGAATGTGACTTTTCAAGTTGTGGGATAAAAGGATAGGAAGATGAAATGGTCAATTGATGGAAAACCATGAAACTCATCAGTTGGAGTTGGTGTTGAACAAAAAAGGCAATTAGTAATCCTTAATAAATTTCTGACCAGCAGAATGATGTAGTTTGAATCAGTGGTATTAAACTTAAATAGAAATGGGGTCATTCAACAGTATATATCGTTGTTTATGGTCTGTGTACTGACTTAGAAAATCACATATTAACATTATCTATGTTTTATTGTATTTTTGGTTAACTTGTTAATATTTCCCAATTACATTTTAATCTGGTTCAGGCTTCACTTGGCAATGTTAGTGGCTGTAATGGGATCTTCAGGTCACATTTCACATGTCTAGCCCAAATAACACTGAAAGAAAAAGATTTTAGCAGCTAGTAGTAGGGATATTTTGGATGAAATCAAGGATAGCAATAAGGTGGCTATCAAATGTGATTGAGTGATTTGAAGTGATTAAACTTTGGATCAAGAATGTAACTGTAGGAATTAATAGTATTGGCAGGACTGTGGTGGAAATGGAGGATGAATAAATGATAAAGTTCAGATATGACTCCAAAGTAGGGATTGGGAATAGTAGTTCTCCCAGTTGATGGGAACAGATGAATTAGGAAAATGAAATGTTTTAGGAGTGAAGGTAATAACTTAAATATAACTAGAAATGGAAGGAGAGATTAAAACAGAAGAAAAGAATAGAAATCATCACCATTAATACAGATCTGGAAGTTATTACTGTTATTACAATGATCTTTCTTTTATGTTTTAATGTTTTATGGAATACTGCACAAGTAGATAAAATGATACCTTTTTGAAATTGAATAAAAATGTCAGGATATAAACTCATCTGAAAGTTCAGTGAAGGCATTTTTGAACAACTGTTGTAGAAGACTGATGACAAGGAGGCTATGTATTTCATCTTGTCCTTACATGATTTTGATTTCTTTTATTAAATTTCAATATTGTGTAAGCTTGAGGAAGCATGGGGTAATAAGTATTTGGTATGATTACATATATTAAAATATCATTCTTAAGTTTTTATGGTATAGTAACTGAAAAGATCATATCCAACAAAGTTAAGCATAATCCTGTGTGAAAAAAATATTCAATGAATTACCAGATTTTCAGGATTTTGTTGCAAAAGACCCAAACTTAATAGAAAATTTGACATATAAGAGTCAAGAGAAATATGAGGTAAACATCAATAAAAGAATCACAAGGGACTCAAAAGACAAACTGTTTATGTCTTATACCTGGAAAGGTATACCATATATGCAACATAAGTAATTGGGTAGTTTGAAAGAAAAATTGGGGTAGAGCTAAGTATGATGTGACTCTAAAAGTGAAATCATGTAGAAAAAGGTAAAAAGAATAATTATCATAACTAATGAGGTATAAGAGGAAGAACTAATTCTGGGGAATCTTTTGGGCGGGGAGGTCTGGTAGTTCTGGAATCCTACTCTAATTGGGAATGGGTTAAAAAAGCAATAATACATATATATCTAGGAGGTCTATGCAAGTCTTCTAAATTCAGAAAGAAGTAAGAGGCTTAAGGGAATAGGGAGTGGGGGGAGGAAAAGAGAAAGATTTTTGGAGGGAACCCTACTTACATGAAATCTGGGTTAAAGATTGATATATTTAGGAGAATACAAGTCATCTGAATTTATAAAAAATAAGAGAATGAGAGAATAGGATGGAAAGTTATTGAAGGGTTTGTAGGTGAATGGGAATGGAATAAAGAGGGAGGGAAAATGTGAGGAAGAGTATAATAGAGGTATTCTTTGAGGCAGGGTTGGTAAGTAATAGGAAGGTAGGATAATGGATAGAAGTAAAGCAGAGGAGTCTGGAAGGATAGCTTATAAGAGATACATACAAACAATAATAAAGATTAGGAGTATAATTGATCATTGATTTGAAAGTTAAAGTTAAAATAGATGTAATCAAAAGAGAAAAATAGGGAAACTATGTCATGTCAACCATCTTAACCAATATTATTTTAGACTATTTAAAATAACTGGACTATAAGATTAGAATATTTCTATGGGTATGGTAAATGATGATTTAGTGGGATTTAGAAAAATGTGAATAGATTGGAACTTATGAAGGAAGATGTTATCCACCTTTAGAGAAACAGAGAACAAACAAGCATGTCCAGTCTTACATAGATGTACATGTGCATATATATATACATGCATGATTATCTATGTATATATGTATATGATTATGTATATGTATATGTGCATATATAGAAATATATCTGAGTTTAATTGTAGCTTTCTTGGGGAGGGAAAAAAGGGGAAAAAAGAATAAACTAAAAAATGCATAGCAGAGAACGAAAGAAAACCTACAAGGAAGCAAAAAAAAAAAAAAAAAGATGGACAGTTCTGAACACAATGCAGTATTTATTGTATAGGTTTTCTTGAAATGGAAATTTATTGTTTTTATATTTTGAATTCTCTCCTATGCTCTGCTGTGCACATGGCAAATTTTTTTCTTTCTATTTTTGTTTTAAGTTTTAAATAAATAAGGAAAAAAAAATTTTAAAAAAGGTTTTATGGACCAATTTTATATCTGGGTGATTATGGGCAACAGTATTGTCCATGATAATGGTCTAGTTTTAGGACAGTTAGTTTGTTGAACTTTTCTTTTCTTTTCTTTTTTGCTTTTTGCTGAGGCAATTGAGGTTAAGTGACTTGTCCATGGTCACACAGCTAGGGAATGTTAAGTGTCTGAGATCAAATTTGAACTCAGGTTTTCCTGACTTCAGGGCTAGTGCTCTATCCACTGTACCACCTAGCTGCCCCAGTTTGTTGAATTTTCAAGGATATTTTCATGTTTGTATTTGTAGTATAGGAATTTGTCATCTGCTTTGGGCTAATCCAATTCTGCTTTGCTCATAGAGCTCAGCCCCTTCTCTGGTGAGGGCATGCCATGCTGGGTAGTGGTCTTGTGCTAGTGTCTCCCATGTCATAAATTTGATTCTGAAGTTCTTAAAAGAGAACTAAGAGTGTCATGAGGGCTTATGGAAAATTATGTGAAAATTTGGTTGCCCAGAGAGGTTTATCAGTATAGTATATCAGTTTCCTGATGGCATGCTTGCCCTGGGTTCTGGGTAATGGACAATGTTCTTGAGCTTTCCTGATCACCAATGGAGTGAAACAAGCAATGTGCTTATTCCCATGCTTTTTAGAATGATATTTTCAGTATGTTGTCGAAGACCTTCAATGAGGACAAATATAAAATCAAAGTCAGCTACTGCACTGATGGTAAATTCTTCATCTTGACAAGGATACATACATTTATGTGTATATGTATGTATATACATATGCATATATATTTGCTGTATAAAAATAAACCTTAATAATAGCTAGCATTTATATAACACTTTAAGGTTTGCAAAGTGCTTTACAGATATTACTGTGATGACTCTGGGGCCTGTCTTTATCCTCATTTGATAATGATTGAGAATACTGAGGCAAACAAATTAAATGGTTGCTCAGGGCAATACAGGAAAGTGTGAGAGGTCAAATTTGACTCAGGTCTTACTGATTACAGAGTTCTATTCACTGCACCATCTAACTGCCTCCTAAGAACTTAACTGAGTCAAAGGTCTTAGGATAATAACCCCAAACAGTATATATTGTGATATTTTTAGATAGCTTCTTCAGTATTTACTGAATTTATAATAAGTTGCTTTCTAAGCTCCTGGAACTTTTTTGACATACACTTTTTGTTTTTCAGATAATGTATTGTTTTCTTCAAAGTTTTTATAGGTTTTTTAAGATGATATCAACTGTGAACCCTCTGTTTATAATACTTAAACACACATGTATGGAGGGGGCCCTAATGTTCATACTTTTTGATAGTAGATTGGTGATGTCTTAAGAAAAATGGGATCAAGCTTCTCTCTGGGAAGAAGCTGATAAAATACTTTGCTAGCAATTGATGTATCACTGTGAAGCATTTGAACAATAATTATGCCTCTTATCTAGCCCTGTTGCTTTCCAATTTTGCAGAGAATCTAGAGTTTTAATCACTTCCTTTGACAATAAGAACCTACTGTGTCATTTATCATTTATTATATCAATAGTGTACAAGCTTTGTATTTGTCCTTGAGCAAGCATTTATAATCACTTCATAGTTTTGGGCTCAGTGCTAAATAATGGGGATACAAAAAAAGGTTAAAAAAGTGGTTCCTGCCTTCAAGGAAGTCAAATTCTTGTGGGGGAGACAAACATGTAAACCAGTGTGTTAGAGAGTAAATGGCAGATAATTTTAGAGGGAAAGTCTCTGGCAGAAACTGGGATTTGAGCTATTCTAAAAGAAGCCAGGAAGCTAGAAGCAGTCCAGGCATGAAATTTAAGGTCAGCTCACAACTGTAGTTTCATTCTGCTTATTTCTCTGAATCTGAGGAGACTCAAATCATCACCATTTCAGGGTTCCTGGTGGGTTTTTAGAACTCAGAGCCCCAAAGTTCCCAATAAAGATCACTAGTTGTCATTCCTCTACTTTGCTGAATCGTCCTCCTTCTCTTCTTCTTTCACCTCAGCCCCCAAATAGATGATGAATTGGATTTTATGGAGACAATGATGATGATCTTGAGCTGTGATTTTACTAGGACTTCCCACCGTATAAACTCCCTTCATTGTGTTTATAGGATATAGCTTTATTAAGTGACTTGCTTAGGGCCATACAACTAATATACGTCAGAGTATCAAGATGGATCTGAAAACAGGTCTTCCTATTTCAAGATCGGCACTCTATCTGATCTACTATTCTGGCTTTCTTCCTTATTTCTCAGATAATTGAACCATATGGGAAAATTAACTCTTAAAATAAGAGCATAAAAGGAGAGTTCTAAGGATTCCAGATAGAACTTTGACCCCTTAATGGGAAGGGGGAAGAAGAGGAGGAGAGTGAAATTTAAGGAGAAAATCTAGACTGGCACATCATGGAAGCAACAATCACAAAAATGTCAAAACTTTCTGGTTTGGGACTTTGTACAGGACACAGTGGGTTAATTGTACAAAAAGTACAGTTTGATTTTGGATCTAGGAAAAAGGTTTTCACATAATTTGAAGCCTTATTTTATGCAACAGAATATGCTGAAACAGTAAGCCTTGAGAAAATCAAAATCAACTTTGGGATTGTTTCAGTAGTTCAGATCCAACGATGTGGGATGCAGACATGGTGATGAAGGAGATTGCATTGGCTGGAGTAGTTTGCCTTAAATTGCTTTGAAAAGGCTGCAGCCAGAGTGATTATTAGAACTCAGGACATTCCTAGCCAACAGATGTCAGTGTTGTCATGCTATATGTAGACTTCAGTTTTTTTTTTTTTTTTTTTTTTGGGTTCCTTTCCTTTGCTGGCTTGAAGTTTTTAGTTTTAGATTCATGAGTATTGCTAAGTACATCTTCCCTTAAAACAAGCCAGCAAACAAAAATCCCACTGTCAATAGCAACAATCCAATACAAGGAAATTAAAAACTTCCATTTTCTTGAAGACTGTTTCTCACAATTTGGGAGTTTCTCCTAATCTCTGGGATGGAATAGAGTTTTACTATTCATATATATATATGATACCTAACACAAAACAATAGAGTTGGAAGAACTGGTATCTGATGATAAAACATTTGGAATGAAAGGGGAAAGTATGAGAGAATACTGAATAAATTGCCTAAGTGGAAGCAGGCAACCTTGGACAATGCTAGTGTCCCTTGAGACATTTTTGGGAAAAAGTGGTGTAGGTTTAGGAGTTCTTTTCAGAAGCATTGTCATGTTGCGATGTCCATCATTTACATATACAGTCATATTTGTTGTTGTAACAACAATTTGTTGTAAAAACAAATAGGCCTTATGTTAGGGTGCTCTGGTGGCCATGTGAAAAACAAGTATGTAGACAAGGAGGAGAAAGGAAGGGAACAAACATTCATATAGCACTTATTATATGCCAGGAATTGTTAGGCATTTCTCATTTGATTGTCACAACTTCCCGGGGAGGGGAGGTGCTTTCATTTTGCTTATTTTACAGAAGAAGAAACTGCTGCAAATTGAAATTGGATGTTTTCCCCAGGTTCACACAACTAGTGTCAGGGGCTGGATTTGAATTCACATTTTCCTGACTCTTGAAGGCTCAGTGCTTTATTCATTCCACTGCCCAGATGCTTCAGCTGTTTGAGATCTATAAGGTGATGCTAAGCTGTATTTACAGCTTTACAGAAGCACAACTTCCAAAAATAAGAAAATAAATTGTCTTATCCCCCTTCTCCCCTTGCATCACCTTCTGGTCCTACTGCAGCAGTAATATTGTGTTCAATTCTGGGCACCACACATTGGGAAAAATGATCCTGAAAAAGTAATCAGGATGGTGAAAGGTCCCAAGTTCATGCTAGATGGTTGAAGGAATTACAGTTATTTAGCCCAGAGAAGTGCCCTCAATATTTGAAGGACTGTTGTTATGTGGAGGAGCACTTGCTCTATTTGGTCCTAGGAAACAGAACTATGAGCAATGAGTGAGAGATGAAGAGAGGTAAAATTAGGCCTTATATAAGAAAACAAAGCAAAACAAAACTTGCTAACAATGAGAACTATCCAGGAGTGGAATGCCCTGCCTCAGGAAATGATGGATATACTCTAATTAAACATTTTCAAACAAAGGTTGTTTGACCATTTATCCAAGTCTATTTTTAGAAGGAATTCTTGGTTAGATGCAGATTAGATTAGAATAGTTTAGATGGGCTTTAAGGTCTCTTCCAACTCTGAAATTCTGTCAGGGCATCAGTCTAATATTTTCACCTACCAAAATAGCCAACTTGCTCTTCTCTGTCCATGATGTTCTTCTGCCTTTGAATGTTGTCTTTTGTTAAGTCCCAACTAAAATCACAAGAAGCCTTTTCTAAACCCTATTAATTCTAGTGCTTTTCTTCTGTAATTTAAAAAAAAGTATGTGTATGTGTGTGTGTTTATGTGTGTATTTTGCATGTTGTCTCTCCTAGCCTCATTAAATTGCAAGTTCCTTGAGTATATACAGTGCTTAGCACATAGTATGTGCTTAATACAATTGATTGATTGAATACTTTCTATCCTTACCTCTGTAGTCAAAGGACCCGAATTTAAATTCCATGTCTGATGCTTGCTGATCAGGTGACAACAGGCAATTCACTTAACTTTTCCAGTTTCTGTTTTTTAACTTGCAAAATTAGAGGGTTGAACCAAATAACTTCTGAGGTTACTTATAGCTCTAGATTTACTGTCCTTGGTTGGAATATGTGTGTAGAGGTAGAGGCAGGAGAGAATTTCTGTTTCTTGGAATTTCTAGGCTCAGTTCAAATGCTACCTTGATTTCTGATTTGGGGACTTTTCTAGTTTCCCTAGTTGTGATTGCTTTAGTCTATCCACTCCTCTAGACATTTATTTATATCTATTTTTTGTTTATCTACTGTCTATTTAATTATCTTTATATGTCCTCAAGAAGACACTTCTGTTTCATTTTTGTTTTTCCTTCCTAGTGCCCAGTACAGGGCTTCATATGTAGGAAGTTCTTAGTGATTCTTGAGCTGAACTGAAGTCTTTCCCCAGTTACTAAGGACAAAGCAGTATTACTTTTGTAAAACAGCAAGCATCAAGTGATATTTGATATTCATGTTGTGGCTGGTACTTTTTTGATTGTGTTTAAATAACTTGATTGTAAAATGATGTATTTTAGCCTCAGTCCAGTTTCTTTCAGATCTTTTACCTGTGGGCCTCTCCCTGTGCTTCAGAGCTACTTGGTCAAAGTCATAGCTAAAGAAAGAATATGGATGAATGACTAGCAGCAGGATCATACATTTAGAATTGTCAGAGACCCTTGAAGTCACCTAGTTCAATCCCTTTGCTTAAAATCGGTCAGGCAGCTAGCATTTGTGCCAGCCTCAGATACTTACTATTTGTGTGACCCTGGGCAAATCACTTAACCCTGTTTACCTCAATTTCTCACCTGTAAAATAGCTGGAGAAGGCGATGGAGAACCCTGCATCTTCGCCAAATGGGTCACAAAGAGTTGGACATAACTGAACTGACTGAACAACAACAATGTCCCAGGTACCATGCTAAATGCTGCTCTTACTAGGGAATCAACATACAAACAAATGTGTAGAAACAAATCTTTATTTCTATCTATGTACACATATGTATGTATATATAAATAGATTTATTGTAGAAACAAATCTGTACTTCTATCTATACACATGTGTATGTATATATATAAATAGATTTATTATAGAAACAAATCTGTATTTCTATGTATACACACATATGTATTTAATATAAATTGATTTATATATGTGTGTATAGAAAATATATGCATATATATGGATATATAGGACAACTTGGGAATGGTTTCAGAAGAAAAGCATTAAGATTAAGGAGGAGGGTTCCAGAAGTTGGGACATTAGCTGACACAAGAAGGAAGCTGGGGAAGGGAGGAGGAAGAAGTGGGAGAGAAAGAATTCTGGGAATGGAGGCCAGTCAGTGAAAATGCTCAGAACCAGGAACTGGAGGGCCTTGGGTGAGGAACATCAGGGAGGCCAGTGTCCTTGCTTGATAGAATATGTAACAGAGAGTTAGATTGTGATATTCAAGGTTCAAAGAGAATAAATGGCTTGGCTAAGGTCACATTGGGAGTCATAAAGTCACAATTCGAAGTCTGGTACTCTAACATCAAACCCAAAAACTTTAGGTAAACAGTTGAGAATGTGTCAACCACTCAAATGCTTTATGTTTAATTAACAAATCACATTTTAAAAAAGGCAAGGCAAAAAAAAAAACCCACAAGGTGGTTTTTTGGTTTGGTTTTTTCCTTTTTTGCATGATCTCCTACTTGTGATTGTGTTCAGTTCAACGAAGGGAGACTCATTTCCTAACTCTCTCTGATTTAGTAATCTTGAAAAAAGTTGCTTTCACTTCCCAAAGGTGGATACTTTCTTATTCTTCTCTCCTAGTTGTTGGGTAGATGAAACATGGCAAGTGTATCACTGAACTATTGAGCATGGCTACAGAGTAAATTGCTTTAAGGCATGGGAGGATTATATGCTTGGAATGCAAGAAAATATGCTGTCCTTACTATACAGGGAACAATGCTGATGACCTACAATGGGCAGACTTGCATGCTGAATTCTTCCCCCAATTATGGGGGTGAATGGCACTGACTCATCCTTACTGTCATGTGTGGGTGGAAGATGGAACATAGGAGAGAAACCAGTAGTCTGGCATTAGCCAAAAGGCAGTGGCCAAGTGCTGGTGTAATGATGGCATATACTGAGCTCTGGGTAATATGTAGGATCAAAGCTGGGAAGCTTAGAATTAACTTGCTGGAAATAGTAGAGTAAGCACCATTGTCTGGATAGGCAGCCAAAGCCAGGAGACACAAAATTAACAGAGCTGAGAATGGGGCATTAAAGACAAGCAGTTGATAACAAAGGAAGAACAACACAGAAAACTGTTGTTAAAACACTTGGCTTTTGAATGCTGACAAGTGACTTGGTCCCAGGGAGGAGATCAACCTGATTAAGTCAATGTAATCTGAGCAAACTTTGTGTCTGCCTTCTGAAGTCAAGAGGCACGATAGGGAAGAGGCTGGAGACTCAAGAACCTTGACATTTTGGGGGGACAGAAGCAGGAAAGGGAAGATGATAATGGATCATGAAAAGAAAAATTCTACTCTTTTTGTTTCATGCAAGCATAAATTTAGAGTTGAAAGAGACCTTCTAGGCCATCATATCCAATCACCTCATTGACAGACCAGGAAAGAAATCAATTTACGATTCATTTTCAGTAAATGTTTAATTTGTATACCCATAGATCTGGGATCACATAAAAATTTCTGGGTGAAAAGGAGTCATGACTGGAAAAAGTTTAAGAAGCCCTGGTCTATCCAATGTACTGCCTAGTGATCCTCTACCAAACAAAAATGGATGCTAGGGTTGATAGACAAAATAAATAGAGAGTGAAATAAAACCTTGATGCCCTTGGTGAATTCAAGTCACCAAGTCCAGGAGAATACATGATAGGATCTTGAAAAAATTGATCCTGAGCCCTTGTCAGTGATATTTGAAAGATCTTGGAGAATGGGGAAAATAGTAAAAGACTGGGAAAAAGGCAAATAATGACCTGATTTAAAAAAAAAAAAAGTTAGGGGAAATGAAGAAAATGGAATCTGAAAATTAAGGGAGTGAACTTCACTTTGATTCCTGGGAAAATTATAGTATATATCATTAAAGGGATAGTTGTTAGGGAGCAGTTAGACAAGAAAGCAATAATCACCATAAGCCCACATTGTTTCTTCCAGAAAAGATCATGCCAGACTGGCTATTTCCTCTTTCTGACAGGGTTACTAGAGGGCTAGATCAGGAAAACACTTTAGATACAGTTGACCTATATTGTAATAAAGTATTTATAAAGGATATCAGATTATTCTTTCAGTAAAAGTGGAGGAATGTAGGCTAAAATGTAGTACAAATTAGGTGAATTCAGAATAAGTTGAAATTGAAAATAAGTGAGTGAAGAAGCACTTATTAAGCACTTACTATTTTAAGCACTGAGGGAAGAAATAAAAGATCTAGACAATCCTTAAGATTTCATTCTCTAATTGAAGGAGAGCTGTGGGGTGGATAAAAATGTCCAGAAATCCATATGTTTAGCAGTGGAGGTATAGGGTAAGGCCCAGGAGTGCTTAGATTCTATTAGAAAGTAATGCCTTCATCTCCCTAGAGGAAATAGAATTAATGAGTTCCATTATCATCCAAACCATGTGAGCATTCATGATTGGGCAATCTGGCCATGGGTTCTAGACCTGACTTGGCTGGGGATAGGGGTAATGGTTTCCTGGTTATCCCAGGTGGATAATGAGATGGATGAGGTTAAAAGAAGGAAGAAGCTAAGGAGGAAATGGTTAGCCTGGAAGGAGTTCTCCAAAAGAGGGTCCCAGAAAACTGTTTTTGGCCCTGTGTTTTATCACTTAAATCAAAAATGTAAATATGGCTCTCTTATCAAGTTCACAGGTGGCTCAAAGCTAGAAGGAATAGCTTACTCTCTGGAGGCCAGAATCACTCCATACTGTGATGAGGCATTAACATGAGACTTTAGCAGAGATTTAAAAATGTTATGTTAAGACTGTGAGTATAATTTCCATCATCTAAGTAAAAGCCTAAAAAAAGTTTGGAGCTGGTCATCAAAAGAAGCTTGATCACCAAGTGATGATTGAGATTTTTGTTTTTTGTTTTTTCCATAATAGCTTGTGAGCTGTAATTTCATTGGTTCACATTATCTATATTTTATCATGAAAGAGTTGCAGTCTGCATTGGTATAGAAGGGGAACCAATGAAGTCATTTCTATCTATGTATATACATATATACTTACATATTATTCACACATGTGTATAAAGATATTGGATCTCTACAGTTTATCCTAGAGAAAGTACAGTGGCCACTCATGGACTCAAACCCCCTACTGACTGATATAGAAGTTTTGATTTGCTCCATTTTCAATGTGGGCTGGTATGCCTTTCTTTAGACTACCATACTGCTGCTTTACTTGGTATGGATATTCAATCAGCTTTAGCCCTATTATAGCTCAAAACTCTAGAGCTCAAATAATCTATCTATCTCAGCCTCTCAGCAGCAAGGATTACAGGCCTATATCACTTTATCTGACTGAAGTTTAATAGGGATCATCAAAATTTCTTGAACAGGGCAATGACCTGGTCATACAAAGGTAATAACATTTAGTACAAAAAGAATCTTCTGAAGTGAGTTGAACTTTTATTTAAGTGCCCATTCCTTTTAGCAAATGAATCAGTGTTATGTTGGGGATCTGTAGGAAATAATTGAAAAGAAAAATTGATCATATTTTCCCACACATATTATTCCCCTCATTTAATGGCAGTCATCCTGTAAATGAGTGATTTAGTGAGAAATTAATCTTCATATCCAGGAAGAAAATCAACACAGGTTATCCAGTTGGGATATTACTTATCCTACGGAAGTATATTCTTTATAACTGGTGGTGATCTTGGAAAGGCTGGAAATGAGACCAGGTGTCACGTCTGTGTCTCTACCAAGTGTCTGTGCAAAGCAGAATCCTGTAGCCACAGAACATGTGACAGTAGTGATGGCAGCTCTCCAAGTGCTGCCATACACAGACTGGGCAGCAGTACCAAAAGAGGTCAGGGCAGTATAAAGGCCTACAGCCTCAGATGGGCAGGCAGGGGCTGACAAATCCCATAGGGGTGTCCAAACTAAAGAGGGTTCACCACGGTTCCTTTTTTTTTTTAATAAAGAAAAGATTTCCAACTCTGACACATGTCAGTAATTTTTCTGTTTTTTACTATCCAGGGACTCTATATCTGCTACTGGATAGACAGCATTGGGAAGCTCAATTTTTCTTATTTTGCCTAGAATGTGGAGATGTTTTCTATCAGAACTAACTTGATATAACAATTTTCATTTGTGCTGGGAACTGTATTTGGAAGACAAGGAATATCTTCCCAGCAGTTCAGGATTGTAAGGAAAACTCTCAAAATAGCTGGGGGAGCAGAATTAGCCCTCAGTATCCTAAGTAGTTTTCTTTGTCTCCTAAATAGCTGGTTCATTACTGAGGGAAACAGCCTTGGGGCATGCTGCTTTTAGGGGGAGTTTACTCAAAGACATAACTTTCCCTTGAGATTCTACAAATGAACAGCAGCCTAATTAGGAGTGAGTAGTGAGGAGGGGAGGAACTTTAGAAAGTTCCTAAGGTTTGGAAAAATGGGCCATTGATTTACCAATATAGTGATGCATAGACATGTATATATATGCCAGCATTCTCTAGCATTCACATGGCTTTTATGAAAAGGAATGGGGGCCTGAACTGATGTGGAATGAGTGGAGAAAAGAACAAGGATGTTGGATAGGTAGAATTGACAAGATTTGGCAAGTGATTGGGTGTGTGTGGGGTGGTGGGGGCTGGGGAGAGATTTAAGACTCAAGGGAGACTATGACATAGTATTTGGGTGACTACGTGGTAGTGCTCTTGATAATTTGAAAATTAGAAGGAGAGAGTTTTATTTTTAGACATGATGAGCTTGAGATATCGGTTTTTCTACTGCCCTTTGTTGAACGTAATTTTTATTGCATTAAGATCTGAAAAAGATGCATTTAATATTTTTGCCTTTCTACATCTGACTTTGAGGTTTTATGCCCTAATGAATAGCCATTTTTTGTGTGCCACGTATTGCTCTTTTCTATTCCCCTTCAATTTCTTCCAGAAGTCTGTCATTTCTAACTTCTAAAATTCTTTTCACCTTCTTAATTTCCTTCTTGTTAATATTTTGGTTGGAAATATAAAATTCTGAGGTCCCCCACTAGCATAGTTTCACCTTCTCTTTCCTCCTGTAACTTGCTTAGTTTTTCCTTTAAGAATTTGTATGCTAATCTAGTGTTTGACAAACACAAAGACCCCAGTTTTTTATATAAGAACTTACTATTTGACAAAAACTGCTGGGAAAAATAGAAACTAATAGGGAAGAAATTAGGTGTGACCCACACCTAACACCACATACAGAAATAAGATCTAAATGGGTTCATGATTTAGACATAAAGAGTGATATCAAGCAAATTAGAGGAACATAGGATAGTTTACCTCTCAAATGTGTGTCCAAAGAACAACTGGAACTCTTAATTGAATGCCAGATAGATAATTTTGATTATATTAAGTTAAAAAGTTTTTGTACAAACAAAACTAATGCAGACAATATTAGGAAGGAAGCAATAAATTGGGAAATCATCTTTACATTTAAGGGTTCTGATAAAGGCCTCATTTTTAAAATATATAGAGAATTGACTCATATTTATAAGAATTCAAGCCACTCTCCAATTGATAAATGGTCAAAGGATATGAACAGACAATTGTCAGATGAAGAAATTAAAACTATTTCCAGTCATATGAAAAGGTGCTCCAAATCACTATTGATCAGAGAAATACAAATTAAGACAATTCTGAGATACCACTACACACCTGTCAGATTGGCTAAGATGACAGGAAAAGATAAGGATGAAAGTTGGAGGGGATGTGGGAAAACTGGGACACTGATACATTGTTGGTGGAACTGTGAACGGATCCAGTCATTCTGGAGAGCAATTTGGAACTATGCTTAAAAAGTTATCAAACTGTGCATACCCTTTGATCCAGCAGTTTTTCTATTGGGCCTATATTCCAAAGATATCTTAAAGGAAGGAAAGGGACCCACATGTGCAAAAATGTTTGTGGCAGCCCTTTTTGTAGTGGCTAGAAACTGGAAACTGAATGGATGCCCATCAATTGGAGAATGGTTGAATAAATTATGGTATATGAATGTCATGGAATATTATCGTTCTGTAAGAAATGACCAGCAGGATGATTTCAGAGAGGCCTGGAGAGACTTGCATGAACTGATGCTCAGTGAAGTGAGCAGAACCAGGAGATCATTATTCACGGCAACAACAATACTATATGAGGATCAGTTCTAATGGACATGACTCTCTTCAACAATGAGATGTTTCAAACCAGTTCCAGTTGTTCCGTGATGAACATATACATCCAGGGAGAGGCCTGTGGAATCTGAGTGTGGACCACAACATAGCATTTTCATGCTTTCTGTTGATGTTTGCTTGCATTTTGTTTTCCTTCTCAAATTAATTTCTTGTAGCTCCAATTTTTCTTGTACAGCAAGATAATTGTATAAATATGTATACATATATTTGATTTGTCATATATTTTAACATAATTAACATGTATTAGATTACCTGCCGTCTAGGGGAAGGGTGGGGGGAAGGAAAGGAAAAGTTGGCTTTGCAAGGGTCAATGTTGAAAAATTACCCATGCACATATTTTGCAAATAAAAAGCTTTAATAAAAAAAAAAGAATTTGGATGCTATACCACTTAAAGCATATGTTTAGTACTAATATTTATTTCATTGTCTATGCTACCTTTTAGCAAGAAGCAGTTTCCTTATCTCTTTTAATTGATTCTAAATTTCCTTTTGCTTTGTCTGAGATCATGATTGCTGCTCCTCCTTATTTATTTATTTATTTGTTTTTTGTTGATTTATTAAACTTCAGCTGAAGCATAATAGATTTTGCCCCAGACCCTTACATTCAGAGAGAGAGAGAGAGAGAGAGAGAAGGAGAGAGAGAGAGAGAGAAGGAGAGAGAGAGAGAAAGAGAGAGAGAGAGAGAGAGAGAGAGAGAGACAGAGAGAGAGACAGAGAGAGGGAGGGAGACACAGAGAGACACAGAGAGAGACAGACAGACACACATGAGAGAAACAGAGACAGAGAGGCACAGAAAGACAAAGAGAGAGACAGAGAGAGGCAGAGAGACAGACACACAGAGACAGACAGAGACAAAGAGAGAGAGACAGACAGAGACACAGAGAGAGAGAAAGAGAGAGAGACACACACAGAGAGACTGAGAGAGATGGTGGCAGAGATTGAGGGAGGGAAGGAAAGGGGGTGAAAGAGGAAGAGAGGACAGGGATAGAACCCCAGGGTGTAGGCAGACCCATGCTTAGCTAGTGAGACTTAGAGAATGATCCTTGCAAAGGAGACTGAGGAGTCAGAACAAGATAGGAAGAAAACTACTGCAGAGCAAGGTCATGAAAACTAAGGAGTAGTATTCTTAATATTTGTTCTTATGAAAAGCTATTGAGCAACCCCTTGAAGAGGGAAATCATTAAGTCAGTCAATCCACAAGCAGTTATTAAGTGCTGGCTATGTGCCAAGATACTGTACTAAGTTTGGGGTTAAAAAAAATGAGGTCAGCCCTGCCATTAAGGAGCTCACATCCTACCCAAGAGGATGTGATATATATTCACAAATACAGGCTAAACATGCAACATATGGAATAAAGAACAAAGAAAAAATGAATGCTCTAGGAATATTTGAAGAGTAAAAAAATCATTAATAGGTGAGAAGATCAAAGCCAGTTTTATGTATTTGTTAGACATTGCCTAAGTTGAACAACAGGAAAATAAGCATATGAAAGGTGAGTAGAAGTGTTTTCAGGGTCGTAGGGAACATATAAGAGGGAATAAGCATGAAAAATGCCTTCGAAGTAGAGTGCCCTATCTAGAGGTACACTGGGGAAATTCCCAAGTGTTTGTCATTCAACTAGGCTCTCATATTTCATTGTCATAGAATGATCTGTATATTTCTTCAAACTTTTTTGGTTTTTTTTGCTCCAATTAGATTTGTGGATCATTATTTTTTTCTAGAATTTTCCAAGAGCTCTCACACAACGTGGGGTTGTTGATAGGGGACATTCATAAATTCATTTTGTTGTTTAGCTGACTAATTGTTTCTGGATCTTCGTGATTGTATTTGGGATTTTCCTGGCAAAGATGCTGGAATGGTTTGTCATTTCCTTGACCAGCTCATTTTACAAATGAGGAAACTGAGGCATACAAGGTTAGGTGACATACTCAAGGTCACACAGTTAATAAGTGTTTGAGGTAAGACTAGATATTCAATTCCAAAAGATGAGTTTTCCTGACTCTATGACTTTTATTTTATCTACTATGTCACCCAGCTGATAGCTAATTTAGTAAAATTTATTAAAGGGCCTACAATGCATTGTTCTGGGTGCTGTGACTACAAAGAGAAAATAAAAATAGTGCCTGCCCTAAAGGAATTTAAGGATGTGTGCTATATAAAGAACTTCACTACCATACAGGAAGATGTGTTTGCCCCTGCCTCCCAAGGGAAACAAAACAAAAACAAAACACAAATATACAAAAGAAAGGAAATCTTGTTCTGTGTTTCAAGAATGTTTTACAAAGCAGTTTCCTCCATTGTTAAATGGAAGGCTGGAAAAGTATTATCTGACCATAAACATAAGGATCTGGTCCTGGATACTTACTGGTATGCAAAGTCAGCCATTGGGACAGAACTCTTCTGAGTGACCCCAGGTTTGAATTTAGCTCAATCTTTGGGCATGGCACTCAGCCAGTGAACTGCTCCCAACCACCACAGCCTGCCTATTTCCATCACCTGAGAGCTGTTTCTATCATCTGAGGACTATTCCTCTCTCTTGAGAACTATTTTTATCACCTGATAACTAATTTTATTTTCCAATCATGCTTTAATGGGAAGGAACTGCCAATACACTTTTTTTTGTCTTATTTCCAGACTTTGCCTTTAATTGACCTACCATCTTTGCAGATGATATGATGATATTCTTGAAGAATCCTAGAAAATCAACTTAAAAACTAGTTTAAATAATGAACAACTTCAGCAAAGTTGCAGGATATAAAATAAATCTATGTGAATCATCAACATTTCTATATATTGCCAACAAAGTCCAATCCAGGATTTTTCTTTTAATATTAGTGGTATGATCCTGGGCAAGACAATTTAACTTCTGCTTACCTCAGTTTCCTCAACTATAAAATTAGAATAATAAAAGCATCTACTTCATAAAAGCACCTCACTGTCAGGAGGACCAAATGAAATAATGTTCATAAGACACACTTAGCACAATGTGTAGCACATAGCAGGCACTTAATACACACTTATTTCCTTCCTTTATTTCTCTATTTATATAACATTTTAAGGTTTGCAAAGTGCCTTACATATGTTATTTCATTTAATTCTCAACTGCTCCATGGGGTGATTTTGTTTTCCCATTTTCTAGATGAGGACACTGACATATAGAGAAGTGAAATGGCTTGCCCTAAGATTACTAGGAAATGTCCTAGGTGGCATTTGAATAAAGGTCTTTCTGACTCCAAATCTAGTACTTAATCCCTTTCTGCCTCATGCTAGTTAGATACTTTAGAGATCATCTGGTCCATCTTCAGAAAGGTGATGCTGAGGTTTTGGTGGTAGAGCTGGGATGAGAACCCCAGTACCCTGCTTCAGTCTGAGTCCTCTCTAGCTACTATGGTAAATAACATTGGCAATTCTATAAAGCATATTGTATTCTGTGATCAAGGAAGCAAAAGAAAATGGAGAAGAATGCATCATATGACTAAGAATAAATGCTTCCAGTAGAGAAAATGGTGGTACAAGTTACCTGGTGATGGCTTACCAGCTGACACTGACTATAAAGAGAATCCCTTTCATCAATAAGAGTAGAGACCAAGAAATGGGAAAATCCTTCCCGGAGAGCATTATATTCATGATTTCACTTAATGAAGAATATTCGATCATGACCAAATGTGAAGCAGTTCTGTAAATAAGCCATATCTGGTAGCAAGTTTTTAATGAGATAAAACAACCCCCAAAACTATATATTTCCTTGGGTATGCTTTTGGACTCCATTTCCACTGGGCATTCAAGATGGGTAGAAGAACTTAAAGAGAGAGAGAGAGAGAGAGAGAGAGAGAGAGAGAGAGAGAGAGAGAGAGAGAGAGAGAGAGAGAAGAAAGAAGAAGAAGAAGAAGAAGAAGAAGAAGAAGAAGAAGAAGAAGAAGAAAAGCTCCTTTAAAGACCTGCCCAATAAAAATTCTCTTCTGAGATGGAGAATGCCAATAGTCTGCTTACTGGAAAAGAGTTCTGAGAACTGCCTTTATCCTCTTGTTTGGAGTTGTTTTATTTGCTTTTCTCCCTAGTTTTTGAATTATCCATTACCCAGTACAGTTGAACATGTTTGGAACAAGTTTCCAAACTTTATTAATGTATTCCTTTTTGCTAAAGGATTTTAATGAGGCAACTAATGTACTTTTAGAAAGGGATTGGAAAACTACTTGAATAAGCTTTTCCATCTTATCCTTTTGCCTTGCTTCCTTACATATAAAGGCAGATAATAACAGCACCTACTTCCTAGGATATTTGTGAGGATCAAATGAGGTAATATTTGTAAAGCTCTTAGCTTAATGTCTGGCACATAGTAATACTTTGATGGTGAGGACAACCATCATAAAGATTATTGTTACTTGAATTCTGAGGCAATTTCAGTGGGAGGAGTGAAAATCTCATTCCCTACATCCTAAGTTTTACACAAAAGGAACAAAACATGAGATTTGTATTTTCTCCTGAAAAACTCAGCATCCCTCATTGCCAGAGACAGTATACCAGCTAAGATGAATCATTATTCCATTCTTATATTGCAATCTTTTAATATGAATAATAATTTCATGCTAAGTGCATGGAAGAGGAAAATCAAATTGAATGTAATGGATGCACTTTGAGGTCCAAAGTACAGAATAAGGACTATGAAATGGCTTCTTATAATAAACACAATAAAAATTTAAAAGTAATTCAGATTTGATTCTATCCTTGGTTTTTGTCCCCAAGTTCTATTAAATCAATGAAATCAATTCGTGTATCAAGAGTATGATCCAGATGCTGATTATTCTGAGAGATGAGATCACCCAGCAAACAAGTAGCTACATGTACTAGAGAAGTCCTTCAAATAAGCAAACCTTTCTATTCTTACAAAGCATCTTCATTTTAAAGAGCATATTGTATACCCATTATTTCTGTTGTTTAAAAAATGTGATCTGGCCCCATGATCATGAGAATGACAACTTACAGTCATTGTGTACATGTTTTAAAAGTGATATGTAGAATTTTAAAATGAACTCCAATGAGGTTGCCAGTCTTTAGAATTACATCACACGGTACAAAGAGGATTTTTTTTTTTAAGGCAGATTTCCTCTTACAGAATGAAATGATTGAGGCAATCATAGGAAGAAGACAAGATTTACATAGTATTTTAAAGTTTGTAATATGCTTTTCAGGCATTATTTTATTTGAACTTCACAACAATGCTGAAAGGTATCTCTCTGTCATTGTTTCCGTCTCTCTTATTCTGTCTCCTTCCTTCCTTTCTCCTTCTTTCTTTCCCTTCTCTGTCTCTCTCTCTGTTTTTCTCTCCCCCCTTCTGTCTCTGTCTGTCTCTCTCTGTTTCTCTCTCTTTTTCTGTCTCTCTATTTTTGGTCTAGACTCACTTAATTCATTAGTACAGGGATCTCCTAGTGGGGAATTCCCTCTATTGATACAGATTAGTCACACAGCTACTTTGTCAAAGGAGAAATTTGAACTCAAGTCTTCCTGACTCTAAGGTCACTTTAAGGTTCACTATACTATTCATCCCTTCCTTCCTTCCTTCCTTCCTTCCTTCCTTCCTCTCCTGAATTCTTGAATCATCTGAGTAATTATATTAATTTACTTTGACTTAAGTTATATTCTAGGTTTGTACTTGCCCTCTCGCTATCCATGAGATCATGGAGACAGAGAGCACTTGATGAGCTACCATTTCATGTCACTGCTTTTATTTTTATTTTTTTTTTGGTTTCTGACATCATGCTATGGTCAGACATGATGGTGAAAAGGGAGGTAGCTCATGGACTCATAGACTCAAAGAAAGTTAAATCTGGAAGAAATCTTAGAGGTCACCCATTCCAAGCCCCTCAGTCTCTGAATGAGTAGATGGCCACACAAATAGAAAATGACATGAAATTAGGCTTATTTAGATGACAAAGCTTTAATGACACAATCCTTGGCTCAGAGTAGCTTTCCCTTTTGATTTAGAGCAAATTTTCTGCCATTGAGATTATGTCTGTTTTCAAACTGTACAATAACCAGTGCTCCTTATTTCATTTTCCAAGATTCCAAATCAGTTTCTGTTCTCTTTCTGCTTCTTGCTGAGTCCTAATAAGGGCCTTTTTGCACTCAAGGCAAATACAACAAAACATACATACCTGGGGTCAAATAGGGCAAAATGTAGCTTTATTGACTAGTGAAAGGAAAAACAGATAGGGAGAAGAAGAGAAGGGAGGGGGAGAATCAGGATAGTGCAGAGGAAGAGCTCATCCCAATTTACCATAGGCTAGCTTCTTTTTTAACTAGTTTTTTTTTATCAACTAGAAGATTAATTTTGTTTCTTATTGAAAAGACAAGAGATGTCATTACTCTCTAAATCTGATGCCCTGCAAGAAGGTCTGGCTCACCCAGCCTTTGCTATCCTGCAGCTTTCTTTCTCTTTGGCTTGACTTTTCCCCAAGATGTTTTGACTTTGTTCTCTTGCTGTCTGCAGGTTCTGATGTGTGTACACTGTAGGACTTTCCTCCATCCTCTTTTTCTAGCTACTGGTGATCTCCCAGATAGGCTCCCACAGATTCAGGCGAGCTCCCATAGATTCCATTATTAATCTATGTCTACAACCTCCAAATGTATCTGTACAATTTTTCTTTCTCTCTTGAGTCTAGTCCTGTATCCTCAACTGCTTATTGATTATCATTACCCAGATGTCCCTTAGGCATCTTCAACTCAAAATTTCCTGAACAGAACTCATTCTTTCCCCCTAAACCTATCTCTTCCTCCTAGCATCCTTATTTTTGTCTGACTAAGAACCATCCTAAACTCTTCATTCTCATTCCCTCTTTCCCCTCACTTCAAACAGTTACTAAATCTTGCTAACTCTATTTTTCCAACTTTTATAAGTCATTTTCTTTCCTTTCATATCACAATTATCCTAATTCAGCAATCATCTTTTAATTAGTCTCCCTGAATCCATCTCTCTTCTATCCATCTTCCACACGTTGCCAAAGTGATATCCTTACTCAGAGATCTGACCATGGCAGTGCCCTGCTGGAGGATGTAGGATAAAATGCAGAATCCATTTTGTATTGAAAGTCTCCAGGCTATTTTTCCAGGTTGCTAACTCATTATTTCCCTTTGCACCTGCTTTGTTTCAAATAGGCTATTTCTTGTCAGGACATTCATCTGCCTTTATATTTTTCATTGCACAAGTTGACCCCATAAATGGAATGCTCTCCTCCTGTGTCTTTACCTCTGGAAATGCCGAGATCCCTTCATGGCGCAGGTCAAGTGCTACCTCCTACAGGAGACTATGTGAGCTACCTTCACCCTACCAATTACTTTGTATTTATGTTGCATGATTTGCATTAGTTATCCCTTCTTAGTAAAGTCCCTTCAGATCAGGGACTTGTTTCCCTCTTGTCTTCAGCATTTAGACATCTATGTGTCTGACACATAGTAGGCATTTAGATATATCTAAAAATGCAAATTCTGAATTAGTCCTGAAATCCATCAATTTGTTATTTTGCTGGAAATGCTGCTGTTTTAAAGTCCTGATTGGGAGAACTGATCATTAGATCATCAGTCTTTGGGGGGCTGGTAGTAAGGGAAACTAACATAGTTGGACAGATTTCTTTTTTTTTTTTTAATATTAAAAAAAGCCTGCAAATTTCATGGAAAGGTGCCTTATATTCAAAGAACTGTGTTGCTATTATTTCATGGTTTTGATATGTTTTCCAAGAAAAGGCTTTTGAAGATGATGAGAAAATATATTTTTCTATTTTTTCTTATCAACACCTAGCAGTGGGGCATCAATTTTCTTCCAAGGATAAAAAAAGGAGGCCTGAATACATTTCAGTTTTTTTTTCCAACACTTAAAATGGAATGTGCACATAATTTAAATGAGCTAAGAGCTGTTAATTATTCTGGCATGTTTTCAGTTACTTTTGTATTACTTTTCTCTCTAACATAAACATTAGAAACCTTCCTAATTGTCAGAAATAGTATTTAATAGATGGCTTTTCTTTCAACATCATTTGTCTATTTAAACATTGGGTAGAAAGTGATTGTTCAGAATATTTTTTTTTCTGAAAATAATGTACCATTTTATGTTGGGGGTTTTTTCCTGTCCTTGTTTAAAGATCAAATTAAGATGCTAATTAAACTATTCATTTACAAGAGTGAGGGAAAGAATTGCCCACTGTGTATCTAGAAGAAATGAATTGCCTCATGTGAATCCAGATGAAGTAAAACTGGTCTCAAGACATATTCATGAAACATGGTAGTGGGATGTATAGTGTAAAAATCAATGTCCGACATTACTTGTTAATTCTTTCCCAGTTACTACCTTTATTTATGCCAGCTCTGACAATGTTCTTGCCAGCGGGGTTTCCTTTAGAGTCTGACTAAGAAACAGAAGAAAGTTTGTGACCTCCTTTATATCTCTTGATGTACATTCCCTCCCTCCCCCAATCCCACCTCCCCTTACATGTTACTCAATCCCAGTAAATATTCCTTTCTTTCGTAGTCTTCAAAAGCTCTGCTCCTTCCTATATCACAGGCTTTTCTAGCTCTTTTATCCTGAAAAATGGTTGCCCAAGTAATTTTTTTTCTGGGTGTTTTTGGGACTAGGGTAGAACTCTAGCTCTGATCACTAAATTGCCAAATTGGGACCAGAGTCTAATCCTCTTCTTTGGAGTTGGTTTAAAAAAGGCACAAAGAAGTTCCAAATTAGGATAAACATAATTAAAAAGAAGGAAATTGCTAAATGAAGTTTAAGTTGTATATTCCCCAGTAATCTTTGGTTAGTTTGACTGATGGGAGAGAGGGAAATAATCTTCCTTCTTTTTGAATTATTGTCATAGTAATTTTGCTTTGGGTTCTTAAATATATTTTTATATATACTCTACTTTGTATTATAATTATGTGAATTAATTTCCTTACTAGATGACAAGACCAATGAGGGTAGGGACTGCGGACTATGTCTGGTTCTCCATAGTCCTTTTCTCACAGAAGACATTTAATATTTTATTGTTGCAGTTGTTGAATTCAATTGACAAAAATTCTACAAACCTATTTTAGTAAAATTAGAATTTGCCTTTCTCTTCATCGAAATTTCATAAGTATAAGGGCTTTCCTGGAATAGCCACAAGTGATTTAAAAAGAAAGTTAAAGAGAATACTAGGAAAATGTTGGAATAAAGCAGGAAATTATCTGGTTCTCCAAAATTGTCCTCCAACAATTTAAAATAATGTCCCAAAGTGAACTTTGAGTGGCAGAAATAATTAAAGCTGGGGTAAAGCAGTTGTATAGCCTAAGACTATTTGGGAGGATGCTAGGAAAGACCTAACTTTCTGTGAGTGATAGTTTGGCTCAATTGAAGTGAAATATACTTCTGGACAGATATCATTGAATCATCAAACAACAAACTCTTGGGGCAGCTATTTCAGGTAGTAGCTTTCAGGAATTTTTACTCCATAGACAGTGTGGCTGTCAGACAGCAGAACTGAGGAAGAATGAAGAACCTTCAGCTGTTATAGGACAGCAGGCCCAGTTGTGATGACGATGCACTCCTGGGCTGTGATGATGGAAGAGGAGAACTGAGCACATTCTGAAACTAGTGAGTATGAGTCACATAGATGTGTGATCAGTTTTGCTGGTTGTGAGTACTTGCAGGAAAGCAGAATACCTAGTTTCCAGAGCAGAGGGGTTAGCTAAAGCTTTTAGTTACTCAGGGGACCACAGAAAGTAAGAGCCTTTGTGATGATACCATTGTTGGGGTCTCTGGTTGAGACTCAGGGGCAGAGAGTAATATCTGAGGTCAGGCCCCCAGATAAAACTCAGAAAACAATAACACAAAACACTGAAGTTTGAGACATTCTCCCCACCCCCAACATCTCTGGACTAGAGCCAGACTTTAACACAAAGTTAACAGCCAGAAACTAACTGATTTATAAAAGGAGAAAGAACCCAACCAGAAATAACTTTTGTGCTAATGGAGTAGATCTGATCAAAAGTGTTTGATAGTGAAGTTAAAACAGCTACTTCTTTTTCAAAGAAAAATGTCAAATGACCATAAGCCCAGAAAATAGTTCTTGGAAGAATATTTTAAAAGGACTTTACAAATCAAATAAGAGAAATTTGGAAAAAATTAAGGAAAAATGAGTAATGTAAGAAAATCAAGAAAATTATGAAAAGAAAGTCAATCACTTAGAAAAAGAAATCAAAAAACATACAGATGAAAATAATTTAAATAGATTTAAAATTTAGAATTGGGCAAAGAGAGGCTAGTGATGTCATAAGACATTAAGAAATAATAATACAAAATCAAAAAACATAAAAAGAAGAGAATAGAAGAGAATCTTTAACATCTCATTAAAAAAAACAACTAATGTGGAGAGCAGATTGAAAAGGAACATGTTATATAAGAATTGTTGGACTACCTGAATATTATGATTAAAAAAAGTCTAGACACTATATTTTAACAAATTATTAAGGAAAATTGCTCTGAAGTTTTAGAAATAGAGGATAAAATAGAAATTTAAAAAATATATTAGTTATGATTTCAACAAGATCTCAATATGAAAACTTACAAGAATCTTATAGTTAACTTTCAAAGCTCCCATGTCTAGCAGAAAATACTACAAGCAACTAGAAGAAAAGCAATTTAATCCTGGAATCACAGTCAATGTAACATAATATTAAGCAGCTTCTATGTTAAAAGACTTTCTTTATATTCTGAAGTGCAAAGGAACTGGGCTTGCCCCCAAGAATAATGTATCCAACAAATCTGAGTGTAATCCTGCATGGAAAAAAATGGATATTTAATGGACTAAAGGACTTTCAAGTTGTTGTGAAGAAAAGACCAGAACTGATTGGAAAATATGACCTACAAGAATTAAGAGAAACAAGACAATAATCATTAAAGAGCAATCATAAGGGACTTAATAAGGCAAAGCTTTTTATTTCTTATGTGGAAAAATGTTATCTGTAACCCAAGAATGTTATAGTTACTTGGGAAGTTTGGGAAAGTATACAAAGGTAGAAGATTTGGGGTTGAGTTGAGTATGATGGGGATGATTATTAAAAAAATAAACTTTGGTAGGGAAAAGTTTAATGGAGCAATCATCTCATGCAAATGAGGCAGGAGTAGAACTATTATACTGTAGGACAAGAAAGGGTGGAAAGCTAATAGTGATAGAATCTTATTCTCTTCAGAAAAAGGTTAAACAAGGAATAACATATATATGGAAGGGTATAAAAGTCTTCTTAATTTAGAAAGAAATAAGAGAGTGAGAGGATAGGATAAGGGAGGATAAGGGAGGGTCTCTTAAAAGAGTGTGTTGATTAAGAAATAGGATGGTAAGGGGAGAACATAAGGGAGGGATTTTTGGAATGAGGATTAGAAGACAATGTTTAGAAGTCAATTAGAGGTTTCAGGAGGTATAGGGTTAAAAAAAAGGAAGAGAGGGATAAACAATGAGGAAAAATAGGATGGAGAGACATATACTAATGATTATAACTTTAAATGCGAATTGAATGAATTTACCCATAAAATGGAAACAGATAGAAGAATGGATTAAAAACTAGAATCCAACAATATGTTGCTTACAAGAAATGTATTTTAATATAAGAAATGCATAAGAAGAAAGGGCTGGAGTAGAATTTATTATACTTTAGTTAATACAAGAAAAGTAGGAGTAGCAATCATATCAGACAAAGTTGAAGCTAAAAATATTTAATTAAAAGAGATAAACAGGAAAACTCCATTATGATAAAAGGGTATGATAGATGAGAAAGTAATATCAATATTAAACTCATTTGCACCAAATGCACCAAATTATTTAATATTTTTATTTTCTTCAGTTACATGCAAACCAATTTTTTACATTTGTTTTTAAAACTTTGAGTTCCATATTTTATTCTTTCCTCACCAACTCACACCCCGTTTAAGAAGGCACATGTGAAGTTATACAAAACATTTCCATAAAAGTCATGTTGTGAAAGAAAACATAGATCTCCCTCCAAAAAAAAAATTCTCCCAGAAAAATAAAATAAAAAAGAATATGCTTCAATCTTATTTAGACATAATCAGTTCTTTCTCTATGTATGCATAGCCTTTTTCATCATAAGTCCTTCAGAGTATTTGTGGATCATTGTTATTACTGAGAAAAGCAGTTATTCACAGCTGATCATTCCACAACATTGCTACTACTTTGTACACAGTACATTAAATTCATGGAGGACTCTCCAGGTTTTGTTTTTTTGGGTTTTTTTTGAAAGTATCCTGCTCATCATTTCCCATAGAACAATAATATCCCATCATAATCACATACTCCAATTTCTCCAGCCATTCCCCAGTTGATGGGCATCTCCTCAATATTCAATTCTTTGCCCTGAGAAGAGAGCTATTATAAATATTTTTGTACATATAGGTTCTTTTCCTTTTAAAAAAAATCTTCTTTTTGGATTCATGCCTAGTAGTGGTATTGTTACATCAAAGGATATTCATTATTTTATAGACCTTTGAGCATAGTTCATATATTTTGATCATTTATCAATTGGGGAAATGACTCTTATTTTGTATATATCTACATAGATATTTGGCGCAGTTTCCTATACATTTGATAAATGAGGCCTTTATCAGATAAACTTGCTTCAAAATTCTTTCCCCAATAACTATTAGCATCTAAATTTTTAAAGGAAAAGCTAAGTGAATTAAAGGTGGAAATAGCAAAACTAAAATAGTGGATAACTTCAATCTTCCCTTTTCAGAACTAGATAAATCTAACAAAAAATAAAAAAGAAGTCAAGGAGTTAAATAGAATTTTAGATAAGCTAGATATGATAGATGTCTTGGGAGAATTGAATGGCAAAAAAATGAATATAGATTTTTCTCAGGGATACATGGTACCTTAAAAAATTTACTATATATTAGGGCATAAAAACTTTATAGCTAAATTCAGAAAAGCCAAAATATTAAATGAATCCTTTTCAGATCACAACGTAATAAAATTATATTTAATAAAAGACAATGGAAATACAGATTAAAAATATTTGAAGACTAAACAAATTAATCTTAAAGAAAGAATGGGTTAAAGAACAAGTTATAGACAATAAATAATTTTATTAAAGGTACTGATAATGAGACAATACACCAAAACCTATGGGATACAGCAAAAAGAGTAATCAGAGAAAAATTTCTATCTCTAAATGCTTATATCAATAAAATAGAGAAAGAGCAGATCAATGAATTGAATATTCAATGTGAAAAAAATTAGAAAAAAACAAATAAAAAACTAACTAAAAGCCTAAAATTAAAGGGTGAGATTAATAAAATTGAATGTAAGAAAACAATTGAATTAATAAGTAAAAATAAAAGTTGGTTTCATGAAAGAAAAAACCCTCAATAAAATAGATAAATCTTTGGTTAATGTGATTGGGGTGGGGTTGTTGGTTTGCTTTTTTTTTTTTTTTTTTTTTTTTTTTGCTGAGGCAATTGAGGATAAGTGACTTGCCCAGGATCATACAGCTAGGCAGTGTTAAGTGTCTGAGATGAGATTTGAACTTAGGTCATCCTGACTTCAGGGCTGGTACTGTATCCACTGTGCCTAGCTGCCCCAGCTAATGTTATTTTTAAAAAAGAGAGAAGAAAATCAAATCACTAGCATCAAAAATAATAAAAAAAATATGTCACTTAAATAGGGAAGGATGGAGACAGTTCGGAATTTAAAATGTAACAAAATAAATTTATGTTAATTAAAAAAAAAGGAAAGCAAGGCAGCAGGATGAAAAAAATTCTAGCTAGATGAAGAGATTGACTGGGAGAGATGTTGAGAAATGGTGGAGAGATGATTTCAGGAGGATGGAAGAGAGCTTTTATTAGTATTTTGAGCCTCTGGTTTCCAAGGAGCAGTGTCTTTCAGAGAGAGGCCTATAAATTTGAATCAGTAGAAAAAAAGAAACTATGGTCTCTGTAATACAGACATTTCTCACTATGTAAGGGACCATTCAGCAGATCTCTATCTAAACAATTTTTATGTAATATAAGTTTGGTCACAAAAAAGGAGAAGGGAGGGAGGGAAAGTGGCAAGAGAGGGTTCAAGGACATGTGGGAGTTGGCAAGTAAAACTAAGAGTTGATTTTATGAAAAAAAATCCAATAAAATAAATGTCTTTAATTAATGTAATTTCTTTCTTTCTTTTTTGCTTTTTGCTGAGGCAATTGAGATTAAGTGATTTGCCCAGAATCACACAGCTAGGGAATGTTAAGTGTCTGAAACCAGATTTGAACTCAGGTCCTCTTGACTTCAGGACTAGTGCTCTATCCACTGTGCCACCTAGCTTCCTCTATTAATGTGATTTCTAAAAAGAGAGAGAGAGAAAACCAGTAGTGGGCTGGAGAAATAAGAAAAGGAAAAGAAGATGGAACAGAATATTGGTGACTGATACAGGTAGGAGAGGTTGGACAACATGCAGGTTGGACAACATGCAGATTGGACAATAGAGAGAGAGAGAAAGAGAGACAGAGAGAGACAGAGACAGATAGAGACAGAGAGACAGAGACAGAGATAGAAAGAGAGACACACACAGAGAGACAGAGACAGACAGAGAGACAGAGAGATAGAGAGAGAGACAGAGAAAGAGAGAGGGAGAGAGAAAAGAGCACAACACTATATAGTAAAGTTAACAGGTTTTTTTTTTTTTTGGAATGTGGATTTCTTTCAGAATTCTTTTCTTTTTTTTTTTTGTTGAGGCAATTGGGGTTAAGTGACTTGCCCAGGGTCACACAGCTAGGAAGTGTTAAGTGCCTGAGACCAGATTTGAACTCAGGTCTTCCTGACTTCAGGGCTGGTGCTCTATCCACTGCGCCACCTAGCTGCCCCACTTTCAGAATTCTTTATATAAAATTGAATTAGCATAATGCAAATTACATAAAGAAAAAACTATTTCACTATCAAGACAAAAGACATATTCTTGGGACAGTGCAGTGAGATATAAAGAACTTCAGGCATCTTGTTCATCTGAACAGTAAAACTTTAATACCCTTTTATCATTTTCTAGATCAATGTAGGTGTGTGATCAGCCAGAGGACAGGAATACAAGTTGCATTCCAAGTTCAGTACATGTTTCCTGTCTCTAATTGGGGGTTTCTTTTAGAAGGTGATCAGTTGATTCTATTTTCATGTTGTCCTTTGGTTCTCATAGATCTTGGCAGTTTTCACATGTGATTTCTTAAAATATGATATCTTTTCTTTTAATCATGATTTTAAGGTAGCCCAATGACTCTTAGGTGATTTCTCCTTAACTTGTTTTTCAGATTGATTATTTTGGATGGTAAAAATTTTACATTTCCATCTTTTTTTTTTCAATTTTGATTTTGTTCTAATATTTTTTGTTATCCTGCAGAATCATTACTTTCTTTTTAATCTATTTTACTTTTCAGTAGCCCATTTCTTGGGCAAAGTTTACCAACTTCTTTTCTAAACTATTAATTCTCCCATAATTAGTCTTCATAATTTTCATTTTATTTAAAACTGCATTTTGTATTACTTGCTTAATTTCTTCGGGGTAGTTCTGTAATCCTGGTGGCTAAGTCATTTTTTCTGAAAATTCAATTGGACTACCAAGCTATTTTCTTCCAGGTTTATACATTGAGATTCTTTTAATTCATAGTATGTCTTCATTGTGTTCAATTTTCCTCCCCTTCTATTTATTCTTATCTCCAATCTCAATTTCTGTATTGGGATTTTGTGTTTAGATCAGATTCTGCTTCTTCTGATATGCTTGAATGAGTTAGTCTGGTCCTGGTTACAGTGGCTAAGATTAAGAAAGCCCCACCTTTTGCAGGAACACCTGGGCTTTCACTTGGTCTCCCAGTGAGTCATATTTTAGTCTCAATCCCTTTACTGTCTTCTTCTACATTCCTGAGCCAGGGCTTGGTTCTGTTTCTTGCTAAAGTTGACAGGCTTCAACTTAATGCTTTCAATTGCATGGATAGTAGGTCTCCTGTTGTCTTTGCTATTGTGACTTGTTATGGCTTCTGTAAGGGCTGAGGTGAAGGCAATTTGGATTGTGAGCTTCCTGGAGACTGGACTAGCCTCATCTCTTGTTGTTACTCCACAGTATTTGTGCTTTTCACTTAGATTGACTTTTCTCCACTCAGAATCTTCACCCTATTTGGGAAATATGGGCTGGATGTTATGGAGTTAATTGCTATTTGTTTCATCATTTATTCCTTCTGGATTTTTTTTTCAGGGGATTCTGGGCTCCTCAAAAACTCCACTATCATCCAGAAGTCGCCATAGTGCTTATTTTCAATCTATATCCCCCTGAAAGTTCTTTGTCTCCACTCCTCTGGAGTATAGGTATATGTACCCCATATTTATGTTTTCATTGATTTCTTATTGAAAATGCCCAGGAGAGAAATAAAGAAGTAACTAACTCCATCTTGTAAGAGGAAAAAAGGCATGTTTTGTGAAGATTGGTTATGCCCTAGAATTCAAAAAGTGAGGATCTTTCCCCATGTATTTCATTCTCCATATAGCTATAAAAATAATTTTCTTAAGTGAAAATTTGATCATATCATTCCAGGGATATAAGTTGGAGTCAGCTCAAATAAACTGATGAGAATAGATTGTTAAATTTTCAGTATGAGAATTATGTCTAGGAAATCAGCAAATACCATGAATCAGGATTTTGCTGATTTATTATTTTGTTGATTGTCTACACTTAAGAAAGCACTATTAATACTTGGGACTGTGGACAGGTGTGGTAGGGCTTTTCTGGGCGGAGTTATTGCTATGCTATTTGTTACATATATTTATTCTATTATTTTAGAGAGTTTATTCAAAAACATATAGTTAGAATGTTTAGAAGACACCAATCAATTAGAACATCTTGACATTCCCTGAAATTTCTTTCTTTGATTAAAAGTTCCTGTTTTTTTTTTTTTTTAATCTCTCCTGTCTCAATCAGATGGATACAGAACTGGTAGAATGGTCAATTTTATAGATAATTTAATGTCAGTATTTCAGAGGTCTCCAGTAGAGTGACCCATGGCTCTGTGATTGACTCTGTGCTTCTTAACATTTTTAGATTTGAATAAAAGCATAGATGAAATGCTCATCAGATCTGTAAATGATACAAAAAGCCAGGAAGCACTCTGGGTGATGGAATCAAGGTTTGAATAAAAGCATAGATGAAATGCTCATCAGATCTGTAAATGATACAAAAAGCCAGGAAGCACTCTGGGTGATGGAATCAAGATTTGAAAGAATCTTAACATGTTAGAGCACTGGGCTGTATCTAATAAGATGACACACACACACACACACATATATATATATATATATATATATATATAAAGACTTACATCTATATGAAAAAAACAATTTTACAAGTATAAAATAGTGTCATGGTTAGGCAACAGGGCCAGCAACTGGTATAACATGTAGGATGAAGTAGTGAGAAAAATGAGTGGGACCAGGTGAGTTCAGGCTTAAAGCATGGAACTAACTTTATTTCTTAACAGCTTCTCTTTTATATCCCACCATAAGTATGTTTTTCTCTGTTATACATTGCACAAATGCCAGAAAACCACAGAAAATATAACCAAGGCTGTGACATTTCCTTGTTCTATTAGTCAAGGTGCATCCTGTTTTTCAGTTTTCCTTTAGAGGGCCCTTTTTTCCTACTAAATAAGGCACATTCCCATTATGTTGACCTTCTTATCTCCAGTAAATAATCCAAGGGAACTCAGATAGGGATAATCTGAGGGAACTCAGGGATTATCAGCTGTGGAACAAGCCTTGCCATGTCCCCAAAAGTCCTCCAAAGACCTCCCCTTACTTCAGGCTTCCAAAGGACTTACAGCTGGTTTCCCACACAGCAGTTTTGAATAAGACCTGGGGGTATTATTGTATTTTATGCTCAATATGAATCAGCAGGTGATATAGTCACAAAAGCTAATGCAGCAGTGGGGGACATAAAGAAAACTATAGCATCTAAGATCACCATATTCTGCCCTTGTCAGAGCTCATCTGTAGTACAGTAGTCATTTCTGCTTGCCTTAGTTTGAGGATATTGATAAATTGGAGAGCATTCAGGGAGCAATTAGGAAGGAACTGGAGATGTTTAGCCTTGGGAAGGACACGATCCCTGCCTTCAAGAATCTGAAGGGCTATCATGTAGAGGAAGGATTTGATCTATTTTTTTGGTCCTGCAGAGGAGAACCATGAACAATAGGTTCCCCCCCCCCAATAGTATTTTATTTTTCCAAATACTTGTAAAGACAGTTTTCAACATTCATTTTTGTAAGATTTTGTGTTCCAAATTTTTCTTCCTCCTTCTCTTACTACCCCCTCCCCAAGTCAGCAAATGATCTGATAAAGGTTAAATATATGAAATTTCCATAAATATATTTCCATATTTGTCATATTGTGTCAGATCCAAAGGGAGAAGAAAATCATGAGAAAAAAAGCAAACAAACAAAAAAGGTAGAAATATCATTCAGTCTTCATAGTTCTCTCTCTGGATATGGATGACATTTTCCATCCCAAGTCTAGTGGAATTGTCTTGGATCATTGCATTACTGAGAAGAGGTCAAGTCCATCACAGTTGATCATCACATGATCTTGCTGATATTGTGTATAATGTTTTCCTAGTTATGCTCACTTCACTCAGCATCAGTTCATGTAAGTCTTTTTAGGATTTTCTGAAATCCAGTCTGCTTATCATTTCTTTTCTTTTCTTTCTTTCTTTCTTTTTTTTTTTTGAGATAACTGGAGTTAGGTGACTTGCCCAGGGTCACATAGGTAAGAAATGTTAAGTGTCTGAGGCCAAATTTGAACTCAGATCCTCCTGACTCTAGGACAGGAGCTCTATTTAGATTTTCTTCTATTGATATTCAAGATATCTAGAACTGATTCAAAGTTGGATGAGTTACTTTGAGAAGTGGTAGGTTCCACCATGGAGGTGGATGATATGATAACTTGAATGTATGTTAGAGTGGGAATTCCTTTCATGGAGAGGTTGGACTCTTTGACCAATGAGGACCCTTCCAATTTTCATATTCTTTGCTTCTGTGATTTCTTAAGGGCCTACTATGTACAAAGTATTGAGGTAGGTCCTGGGGCAAAAATGAAACAATCCATGTCATCCAAGAATTTATCATGGGTTGGGGGCGGGGAGAGTAGAGGAAAAATGCCATGTAAATATATAGGCATGTACAAAATTGATAATTTTGTGATAAGAGCTGTCAGCATGTGGGGATGAGGAAAGGCTTCATGTGAAAAGTGGTGATTGAGATCAGTTTTGAAGGAAACTTGGAATTCAAGAGGTTGGGATAAAAAAAGTACATTCCAAGCATGAGGGAAAAGTAAGAATGGCTGGATAGTCAGTAGTGTGTGTGAAGAGAAATAATGTATAATAAGGCAGATTATGGCCAGTTTGAAAAGAGTTCAAAATGTCAAATAGATGAGACTGACATAGTCAGACTTACTCATTGGGAAATCATCTTCACAGCTGGGTATATTCATATTTTTCTTTCTTGGATAAAATCCTTTTGCTCTCTATGGCTGAGTTGCCATAGAACTCTCATTCCTAGAGCATTTTGTGGTTTACAAAGTACCTTCATTGCAACAACCCTGTCTAGCAGACAAAATCTTAATAATTCTCTTTTACAGATAAGGACACTGAGGCCTGGGGAGATTAAATGTTTTGTCCAGAGTCACACAGTTACAGTCAGACTGTCTTTCAAATGCAAAAAGTTTATGTGAGTCAATACCTCTAATAAACAGTAAGATGCTAGTTTACATTCACAGTCTCTAATAATCACCCTCTTTTTCCCATAAATGCTCTATAGTGGCCAAGTACTGTCTCTGCCTGTGGAAAATCATGGTCCAACTCTTTCCAGTACAATTCCTCTTCCTCCCTGATTCCCCACAGCTCTATTATGTTCCCTTAGTTACTAAGCTCATACCCAGCTTGAGGTGAATGAGTTGTTTGTGACTAGGGTCCATTCAATTAGTTAATGAATACTTATCAAGTGCCTACTATGTACAAAGCTTCTTGCTTCTTCTTACTTTATGTAATTCCTGGTGCACTGATAGGTAAGTACTTATGTATTGATTTCCAATACTAGGTTTGCTTAAAGTTTATAGTTGGGATGGGTTGAAATCTATACATATATGCTAATGTATTGCTTGTTTTTGCAGACAATTTTTCTTCCTTGACTATTTCTAAACCACATAATCCTCTGCTGGTGACTCCATAACTACACCCACAGCAACGGATTATAAATATGAGGAAAAAAGATAAATCCTTATTTTTAACCACCAGGAAAAAGATTGTGAGAAGCCTTATAATTTACAAAATTAGAGGGGAAAAGAATTAACTGAGCACAAGAAAAACTCCATTGTTAGTGTAGGATAAATAATTTCTAATAGTGTTGATGGCATTATTATCTTTCAAAATGATTAAATTAGTCAGACAGGTCTAGGGACTCAACAATTAACAATATGATAAATTTCAGAAAATGTGCCCAAGAACCATGTAAGTCTACCTTGGAAATCCTTATTGACTTCATTACAGTGGCTTTGATTAGATTAGTGATAGCAATAGCACAAAGCATAAGCTTTTTTTTTTTTTAAGTATGGATAAAGGCTTTTTTAAAAGCCTTATCTGAGAGTAACCTTAACTGCCTTTCCTTTTGAGAAAGTTAGGCGAAAAGAAGAATTCAACATGTTGAATTGTGATCCAATGAAACTGATACCCAATGGAAAAAAAAAACAACCATGATGCAAATTTCTCTTGGAAGCAATTATAGATTTTGGAATAACATCCATTTACTGAAAGCTATTAGATGTAGTCAGTACTCTGACCTCACTTTCCCAAAGCAACTATAGTCAGGATTCTAGAAGTATTTCTTTGAGATTAGAGTGTCTCCTTCCTAGTGCTATTGGGCCAAACCTCCATTTTAGTGAAAAGTGTCCATTTCCATTATCACTCACCAACAACTCAGGTCCATCCAACCAGTCAACATGAATTAGCTTTTCCAAAGGGATATTTGAAGATATAGCAAGAATGGTAGTACTACTTTCCTCACCTCCCCTGACACTTTGGGGCACACTCTCTCCATACCAACTTAATGTCTGAGGATTGTGGGCTCAGATAGAATTCATTTTTTACATAGCACTTTCCCCACCAAGTTAATGTTCAAATAAGGTCCTACTTCTGGATGAATTCTCATCTCTGCTAGCATTTGTTGGGTCCTATTACTCCTTGAGACCTTAAAGCTAGCTTTTAGCAGCTACTGGCTGTAAACAATGACATAAATTTTACCCCTGAACCTCCTGTTGCATCACTCTCTTTATCTTTCAAAACTCATGAGGTTATAGTTTCAATGTCCTTCACTTTAAATCAGAGAGCAAACCCTGAAGCAAGGGACTCAGGCCTATGTTTGCAAGCTACAGCCCCTGAATGGAGGGTCCACAACCTCTGGGAGGTTAGAAAAAAGGACTCTCTTTTCTCATTGGATATGAGGCTGAGGCTCCAGGTATCCAGTCCATTTTGAAAGTACCCTCAATTCAAGTTATGCAGCCAATCAGAGACTCTCCTCCTCACCACATGGTCAGCAGTCCAGAACCAGGTACAGAACATCTGCTTATACTTGAAATATCTCCAAGGAACTTCTGGGTAACTGTATCGAGCAGCTTTCTGCAAATGTTCATAAGAAGTAGACTTAGTGGCCATTCTTCTGTTACAGAGACATTTTCTTACTATTGTTTTTATGGAAAACAATGCACAAGGAAAGAAAGCTGAAAACATACTACCTGCTAGTGACTGTAAGTCCTCCATGTTCTCTCTACAAGTTCATCACTACTTGAAGCTAAGAATTTCAAATTTCCAGATAAGACTGGAGTATGAAAGGGAAAAGGGGATGATGTCATTAGAACTGACTTGCTCCTGAAGGTGTAGAGACATAGGTCTTCCACCTAAGTGTGGCATATTGGAAGGAAGGCACAATAAACTGAGATTCAAGAGATTTGGTTTAGAATCCTGGTTTTATCATTAACTAGCAGTGTGGACTTTAGAAAATTATTTTACCTCTGTCATCTCCAAGTGCCTCATCTATACAATAAGAAATTTGGGCTAGATTATATTTGGAGTTCCTTCTATGTCTAAAATTCTATGATTGTTTTAAAAACATGATTTTATTTTTTACTAGTTACAAGTAAAGACAAATTTTAACATTAATTTAAAAAATTTGAGTTCCAAATTCTTCTCTCCCCAAGACAGTAAGTAGTTTGATATAGATTATATATGTGTAATCATGTAAAACATTTCCATATTCATCTTGTTGTGAAAAAAGGAGCAGAACAAAAGAAAAAAAACCACAAACATATTTAAAAAGTGAAAATAATATGTTTCAATCTGCGTTCAGACTCCATCGGTTCTTTCTTTGGATATGAATAGCAATATTCCTTATGAAATCTTTGGGATTGTTTTAGATTATTGAATTGCTGGAAATACCTGGTCATTCATAGTTGATCATTGTACAATGTTGTTGATACTCTGTACAATATGCTCCTGGTTCTGCTCACTTCGTTCTGCATCAGTTCATGGAAATGGTTCCAGGTTTTTCTGAAATCTGTCTGCTCATTATTTCTTATAGCATCTTATAGCATTCATTACATTCATATACCACAACTTGTTCAGCCATTCTTCAATTCCTCAATTTCCAATTCTTTGCCACCACAGAAAGTTATGTTTAGATGCTTTTATAAAAGTAGGTCCTTTTTTTCCTTTTTTTTTTTTTTGGATCTCTTTGGGACACAGACTCAGTAGTAGTATTACTGGATCAAAGGGTATACAGAGTTAGATTGTTCTTTGGGCATAGTTCCCAGTTGCTCACAATTCCACCAACAATGTAATAACTTCCCACATCATCTTCAACATTTATCATTTTTCCTTTTCTATCACATTAGCCAACCGGATCGATATGAAGTGATACTTGAAATTTGTCTTAATGTGCATTTTTCTAATCAATAATAAAAATTTTGTTATTCTTCCTGACTTCAGGACTAGTACTCTATTCTTTGTGCCACATAGCTGCCCCAAATTCTATGATTATTAACAAAATTTTCAATTGCTTATCTCTTTCTACCTTCCCTCAAATCCAATGGGTAAATGGGTGGCTAGTTAAATGTTAAAAAATTATTTGTTGGAGAAATTTCTCATTTCAACATAGGTCTTCAACTGCTAGATCTTAAAACCTCATCTGATGCTGCCTTTTGAGTCCTTTATGCCTTTCCAATACATTGAGGCCCTTCTTTGTCATACTCACTCTCTCTGGCTTACTAGAATGTGAAGTTGAGAGAAGAATATAGTTAGCAGTGCCATGCCCCTGCTCTTGCATTCAGGAATCCAATACATTGAGGCCCTTCTTTGTCATACTCCCTCTCTCTGCTTACTAGAATTATTAGGGTTAAATATGCAAGTCACTAATTCAAATTTATGGGTTAAGGACTATTCCTATATGGATAAAAGATCAAAGAATATGAAAGATCAGTTTTTAAAGGAAAAACATCTACACTCTTGATAAGCACAAAAAGATGTTCCAAGTCACTAATAATTAGAAAAATGCAAATTAAAATAACTCTGAGGTTCCATCACATATTTACTAGATGTTAAGATGATAAAAGAAAATGGCAAGTTTTGACGGTGCTGTAGGAAAACAAGCACACAAATACATTGTTGGCAGAGCAGTGGATTGAACCAGCCATTTTGGAAAGCAATTCGTAACTATGCCTCAAAAATTAACAAACTTGCATGCATTTTGAACTGGAAACTAAAGGAATGCCCATCAATTGGGGAATGGTTAAACAAATAAGCCCTTATGAATAAGAAATGGAGGGTTTCAGAGAAAGTTGGGGAGAGTTTTATTATCTGATATAGTTAAGTGAGCAGAATAATTCACACAATAATTATGCATTAATCCACTTTGAGAGAAAACTGATGAACTCTGAGTGCCCATTCAAGTATATTGTTTTTCCTTTCTTTTTCCCCCCACGTGGTAAATATTGGCATATGTTTTATATAACTTCATATACATAATGGTTATCATCCTGTTTTCTTGATAGTTGGAGGAGAGGCTGGAGGAAGAAAGGTCTTTATAGTCAAAAGTATGATTTTTCCAGTAACAATGTACAATTGTAAGAGTTGGACTATAAGAAAGACTGAGTTTCATAGAATCGATACTTTTGAATTTTGGTCCTGAAGATCTTTGAGAGTCTCTTGGGCAGCAAAAAGATCAATTCAGTCAACACTTAAAGAAATTTACTTAAACTCTTCACTGGAAAGTCAAGTACTGAAGCTGAAGCTTAAATACTTTGGCCATCTAATGAGAAGATAGGACTCTTTAGAAAAGACCCTGATGTTGGGAAAGATTGGAGACAAAGAGAAAATGTGCATAGATGGTTTCATAGAAAAAATGAACATGAACTTGGACAGACTGTGAGAGATCATAGAAGATAAAAGTACCTGGTATGCTATGATCCATGGAAGAATTGGATAAAACTGAACAATTGAACAACAATGTTAAAAGTAAATAAAATTTTCAAGTAACAATATAATAAATAAAAATAACTTTGAACTTTAGAACTTTGCATAATTCAGTGATAAACTACAAGTCCAAAGATCTGAAGATGAGTCATCCCACATTCATCTTGTGAGAGAGGTGATGGAGCATATGCATGACATAGACTAATTTTTCCTTCTTTTTTATTGTTCTATTACGGGAAGAACACTACAGGAAAAAATTGATAATAAAAGAAGTAGACTATTAATAGATGTAATAGTAGACATAGACATAGACATAGACATAGACATAGACGTAGTAGTAGTAGTAGTAGTAGTAGTAGTAGTAGTAGTAGTAGTAGT
>JAJPUD010000925.1:484300-504072 GCA_023553655.1 Myrmecobius fasciatus
GTAGTAGTAGTAGTAGTAGTAGTAGTAGTAGTAGTAGTAGTAGTAGTAGTAGTAGTAGTAGTAGTAGTAATAACAGCAACAATGATATCTCTAGAAGACAATGGTAGCTTTGCAGTTTCAAACGTGTGACTTTTCCTGGACATGCAGGTTCCTGATGGGTATCCCTCTTATGTCTCCTGCTTACATGTATTCTCCTTATGTGTACTCTACTGATAGGATGAAAAACTGTGCAAGTGATGATCCCATGTGTACAGTGGGGTGGGTGGGGTCTTTTCTGTTCATTTTACTTGATCCTCTTTATGATTAAATTCTTTTGTTTTGAACTGCTTTGTTTTCTGGCTGGCTTGGAATAGAAAGCATGGGACTGGGGTTTGGTAAGCTGTGGTCAGGTGGGTGCTCCCCCAGAACCCTTCAAACTTGGGATAACTTTTTTTGTGAGGGCATCTACAGGTGCTACATATTATTACCTTTATTTTTAGGTGAAGACATTGAAGATTAGAAAGGTCAAATGACTTATTCAGATTCTCATGGGTAGTTGCTATTGAATCTGGGATTCAAACCAAGGTCTTTTGACTCTAAAGACCAGTGCTCTTTCCTGACCCAGCCATGCTGCTACACACATACACACACACACACACACACACACACACACATGACTTCTAGTTAAACTGTAAGGTGTGACTTTTCAAAGGACTCAGAATGGAATTAGTGAGGAATGGAGGGAACATTGCATTTATGAAATATTTAAACTAGTTTATTAAAATTGAGGATTTTTAAAGAAAAAATGAAACAGAAATACTGTGGTTAGTAGCATAATAAGTCATTTGGTTTATACAAAAGGTTACTAGAAACTTGTAAGAGATAGTAATTTCTGAGCTGACCTTTCTTTTCTTTCTTCTTTTTTTAAACCTGAACTTAAACACAAGAGAGCAAGACACAGAGACAAAGAGAGAGCAAGAGAGTGAATAAAAAGGAAAGAGAAATGGAGAAAGAGAGAGAAAGAGAGACACAGACAGAACTTTGTAAGAGGTAGTAGTAATTTTTGAGCTGAACATTATCTTTTCTTTCTTCATTTTTTTTTTAAAACCTGAACTTAAACATGAGAGAGTAAGACACAGAGACAAAGACAGAGAGAGCGAATGAAAAGGAGAGAGAGAAAGGAGAGAGAATTTCCATACACACAGAACAGAAAAGAAAGATTTTATATGAAATATGTATATTTCATACTGCTTGTTGAGTTTTTTATTTTTAAAAGTATTTGTAAATTCTGTTACTTTTGAAACTGTTCAGCTTTTCAAAATTGTTCAGCTTTTTGAAACTGTTCAGCTTTTCTCTGGTTCCTTCTGAACTTCATTCTATTCTCTCTTGTGCAAAATGTTATAATACTCTCTGTCTCTCACTATTGCTAACTCCTTTCCTAAGACAATCCCAAATTGCAAACTGAAAGGAAAAACAAAAACTCTTGTAACAAATAAAAGTGTAGTCAAGCAAATAAAATCTACACAGTGGCTGTGTCCAAAAATGTGTCTCTTTATTTAGTGTTTCCCCTTTCAGACAGGAGGTGAATAATATATTTTATCATTGGTACTCTGGAAATATGAATAATCAGTACATTCCTCAGAGTTTTTCTTTAAGCTTTTGAAAGCTGTTTTTCTTTAAAATATTGTTATCCTTGTATAAATTGCTTTACTGGTTCTGCTCATTTCATCCTGAATTAGTTTATACTACTCAATGTATTCTGAAATTGTCTTATTACTCTTAGGGAACAATAATATTCATTTACACTCATATACAGTTTGCTCATCCATTCATGAGTTGTCTAAAAGGCAATCTAAGACACACCCTTAGATTATAGTTCTTTGTTTTTCTTTTTCAATTTCCCTTTCATTCTCCCCCTCAGATTTATGAAGTTTATTTTGCTTGTGACTCTTTTCTCACCGTCCTGGCTTTTATCCCTTCTTAAGTTTGATGTATATCTATGTTGAACTATTTCCTTGTCTCTGTTTAACCCTCCATTGTCCTTTTCAAATTAAGAAGGAAGTTCATTTGATTCTCACCCCTATCTGCCCCAATAACCCTGCCTCTATGTTTGTATACTCTTTTCACTTGCCCCAACTATCAGAAATAGAAAGTTACATCCCATTCTTTATCCTTTTTACAATAATTATATTCCTTTTACATTCCCTTCTCTTTCCTATCTTCAACCTCTTGAAACAGAACCAATCACCTTCTGTTACCTCTGGTTTTCCCTCTAAACCCTTTGAAGATATTAATGTACTGAAGGGATATTAGCTTGCTAACTAAAATATCATATAGCTCTTTCCAGTTATTCAAATAAACTTATCTTTCTGGGTTTCTTATATTTATATTCTGCTTCTTTCTATATCCTTGCAAGTTTTCCTCTTTGATGTAAGAATTCTGAATTATGGTTGTCGTGGGATTTTTCCTTTTGGGCTTTCTTTCAAAAGGTGATTGGAGGATTCTCAGTGAATGAGCATTTATGACATACTTATATGCTAGGCACTGTGCCAAATGCCGAAAATACATAGAAAGGGAAAAAAAACCCAGTTTATCTTTACTTTTTTTTTTTTGGTTCTAATAAATCTGAGTGGTTTTCATTTATGATTTCTTAAAATATTGCATTTATTTTTTTTTAAAAAATCTCTTCATTTCTTTGGAAAATCCATTTTTTCCTTTGAATGTTTGTAACTATCATGGTGCTGCTTACTTCTTTTTAAGGATCTTTGGTTTTGCAATAATTTTTTGATGTTGGTCAGTATTTTCTTTGGTTTGCTTATCTTTTTACCTTTTGTTCCCAAATTGAAGTTTTGTGTGTGGGCCTAGTTCTAGGTGATTTGTTAGGTCTTGCTTGGTCTTTTCTGGGTTTTCTAGCTCCTTAAAGAAGGGGCTATCACTACTAGAGGGGTGAAACCCTAAACCATAATGCTCATTAGCGCCCTTTAAATTTTCAACAGTGATTGCCCTGCTCTAGTTTATGGTTTATTTCTTTCTGTGTCTTCTACCCTGATTTCTATTTGAATTTTTCATGGATAGGGAAGAACATATAATTTACCTCTTGGTCATGTTTAGCATCATATAAATGCATTTGAAATTATGAGTATAATACATGCAAAAATCTATTACTTCTTATTGACATGATTTGGAAATCTTGAACAGTAAAGAGGACTCATCATTCTGGAATTGGTTGAATTAGTAAAATGATATAATTAATTTTCTTAAATTCTTTTTTCCCCTGAAGCAATTGGGGTTAAGTGACTTGCCCAGTGTCACACAGCTAGGAAGTAGTATTAAGCTTCTGAGTCCGGATTTGAACTCAGGTCTCCAGGGCTGCTGCTCTATCACTACACCATATAGCTGCCCCAATTTTCTTAAATTCTTGAAAAAACTGTACATGAGCTACAGTGAAATGTAGTTGGATTGTAGTTGTGAATGAGAAATAGAATAATTTTTTTCTATGGAAAAATTAAGCAAGTATTAAGTACAAAACATAATTTAAAGTTATCTAAGGGTACTTCTAACTTAATAGGATGATTTATAAGGGTTATTTCTTTTATATGTAAGGACCACAAACCAAACAATTTTGAGGGAACAAGTAACATTTCTTCTTCTCTTCTTCCTTTTCCTTCTCTTCTTCTGGCTCCTCCTCTTCCTTCCTTCTAATTTCTCCTCCTTTTCCTCCTTTCTCCTCTTCTTTATGCCTCCTGCTTCATCCTTCTTTTTCCTCCTTCCCCATCTTTCCTCCTTTCTTCTCTCCTCCCCTCCTCCTTTTTCCTTTTCGCCCTTTCTCCTTCTCTTATAACCCATGTTGCTCTCTTATAGAATATCTGCTGAAATCATATATATATATAATATATAATCTGTAAAATACTTAAAATTTTTTTATTGATTATTGAAATTTTTATTGATGTCCTTTATTTTCACATCACAATTGTTTTTGGAGAGACAAAGCCTATATTCTAGACAACCTATATCCTACTCCCTCATTACAAATAAAAATAAGTTAAAATAATGGATATAACAATCATGTCTGACATTACAGGTAACAATTTGACTCCTGTAGTCCTCTGCTCTTCTTGGTACACTGTGTTTTGACTAATTGGACACTTCTTAACAAACATTCACTTTTCCTATAGTATATTCCCTGAAAAATTTACACAAATCTGTCTTAAAAAGGACTGTAACTGAATTTACATGAATTTCTGTTCTTGTAGGGTTTTTTTTTTAAGGAGCACTTTTGTGTTGATTAGACTCACAAGTATGTGAGACAAGTAGGTCAGGTATCCTTTTACAGTGAAAAAACAGAGGTCCTAATGGGAGATCATAAGACTGATTCATGGCAAAACCAGATCCCAAATCTGCTCTCTTCTAGCTTTAGATTCTCTCTACTGGACCATATTGAGTAGAATGACCTGGTGAATGTTTGAACACATGCTGCTTTATATGTCTTTTTGAGACTGACTCCTGGGAAGAATGAGAGGCTAGGCTAAGTCCTTTTTAGGTCTAAGCCAGCTATGAGATATTCTTTCCCTCCCCATAGCATCTTCCTTTTAATGATGTCTTTCTCTTTACTCTGATTAGACTGCTAAACTTCTCAGTGGTGTATTCACAGCTCATGACATATTCCTTTAATGATTTAATCCAAATACTTTTCTTTGCTAATTCTGTTGCTTTCCCAAGTCTATTTCTGTTCACCCCTCCTGGTGCCTATTTTACCTTTTCATTTTGTCTGTAAAGTCTTCTCATAAATAAAGATAACTTTTGGCAAATAATGAGAGTCTAGAATTGGAAGAGAATTGATCTGTTCAATAAAAATACTTATTGAATTGTATTCAGCTATTTAAAGAAAGGTTGTTCAGAAGTTCACATAACTGGCTATTTTGTTCACTCCTAGTATTTTGCTTTCCATGGAATAAATAAAATTTTCAATGACTTCATGGTATGGAATTAAAGATGCTTTCCAAAATATTTTTTGCCACTTAGTACATTTAATTTATGCAAGATTTCTGCTTTCAGAGTGCTTTATAGCTTGGTCAATATTTGCAAGATCCAAGATGTTTTTGGTATGGGTACTTCTTTCACCAAAAAAAGATGATAACCTTTCTCAAAAGATTCACATGCCTTCAGCTCTTGCTTTAAATAGGACATCAGGGTTATAGCTAATATATTGCCAGTCAAGGGCAAGATGTTTTGTTAATTCCATCAGGCCTTATTTTGTCATACTTCATAATGGGGATAAAAGAGTATACACAATTAGCTTACTAGCATCTATTGTCTCCTCTACCTTCTGTGATTTCATTAAGTGAAATAGGGAATAAGCATTTATATACACCTGTTATGTATTAGGCACTAGGTTAAGTGCTTTATAAATAGTGTATCATTTGATTCCCCGCAACAACACAGGTGGATGCTGTTATTCCCCATTTTGCAAAGGCAGAAGTTGAATGATTTGCTCAGGATCCCAGTTAGTGTCAGAGGCTTAATTTGAACTCAGGTCCTCCTGACTGCCAGACAAAGCACCTTATCCTCTGTCAGTTAGGCTCAGTGGGGAATAGTGATGCTGGAAATCAACAGGTCAAGGAGCATTTTGACTAACTTTCCTTAATATATTGTTATCATAATCTTAAGTCATGTAATTTCATTCTTAGGCTCTTTTTAGTAGAATTTATGTTCTTAAATAATTTAATTTCTATTGTTCTTGTTTTGTGTTCTTAAGTAATTTAATTTCTACTTAATTTCTACTAGAGAAATGTATTTTTTTTTTAAATTCTAGACACCATAGTTTAGGAAGATGCTGAAGGGAGAAGGGAGACATTTTAGTTTAATAAAAGGAATAACCCATAATATTTTGAGTTCTAAGAATATATTAGAAGATAGTAATCTTTCTATATCTGTAGGTCTTTAAGCAGAAAATGGTTGATGATTTATTGGGTATTTCATAGGTAGGAGATGGTGCTTCAATTGCAGGATAGACTTGATGGTTTCTGATGCCTTTTTTGATTCTGAGAGATGTTTCAGAGGTAATAGCTGCTTTTCATTTTTTGGATCTAAATATTTTTAACTCCTCTCAATATGCATAAATACCATTGAAATTATTTTTCATAGTTTAATTTGTTAGATACCAGTGACTCATATGTTTTCTTTAAAAAATTAATGGTACACAAATTATGGTGAAATCTAGTATAAATTAGTGGATAAAGAATTGGTCTCAGAGTTAGAAAGACTTAATTCAAATCACACCTCTCACACACCCTATCTGTGTAACTCTGGGGAAAAGCAATCACTTAATCTTTCAGTAACCCAGACAAGCTCCTAAAATTATAAGTTGCAGAAACAAAGTTCCAAGCTCTTACATAATATTCAGAACATCATTCTTTATGGTGACACAGAAATTAGAACAAAGTGCTCATTGATTGAAAAATGGCTAAAATAATAAGGAATTTGCATGTCACTCAATTGAATATTGAATGAATATTATCCTAATTTGCAATAAAAAACAATGAAGATAAGGAAATGTGGAAAGATCTGTCTGATCTTATAAAGAACAAAATAAGCAGAAAAGAGAATACAATACAATAGACACACAAACTACAAAAAGAAAAATCAAAAGATTGCTAAAGAGAAGTCAAAAATCTGGGCAATTGAAAAATGGGTGATCAAATTTTTCAAGATCCCAGAGTACAGACAAGAAAACATTTCTTTCACTCCCAGAAGAGAGGTGGGAGACTAAAAGGAGAGAATATTGTATATTTTGTCAGATTTAGACACTATATCAGATGTTTTTGCTTGATTTCTTTGTCACAAGAGAAGGTTTAATTTGATGGGAGAGGGAATCAAATAGTTGAAATGATTGCCATATGAAAACAAAATTGGTAAAATGTGTCATGTATTTAGATCTGAAAAATGAAATGACCACATACTATAGAACTACAAGGAAAGTAGGTAGTATCTATAATTCTGCAAGGATATTTAAGAGAGTCAGGAAGTAGTCTTGTTTGATTTGGAGGTTGAGAGATAGAACTTAAGGGCAGTTATCTATGGCATAAATGCTTTTTCATTTATTAAAATCTCCTAGAGAAGCACTCTGCTAAATAGTATGAAATGATATCTAGTGAACCCTAGGAGAGTGGTTCTATTTGTATGTTATAGTAAAATTGAGAGAATAGTGAATGTGATTTAATGATGAGTTAGGTATGAGGGTCATTTCAATGAAGGAGAAAGCCATGTATATATACTTATTTAATTGAGAAGGTCCTACTGAGTTCTTAATTTATTTTTTTTTACTTCCTTACCCTCTGCAATAAATGTTGGTTTATAAACTGCAATTACAATCATAGTTGTCTGTTTGTTAATGTTTAAAAAAGCACTGCAATTGGAGATGACCAGGTCCCAGGAAATAATGGTTTATGTTGCCTTTGGATACAGGAAAAAAAACAAAAAACAAAAAACAAATCTTCATTTTCTTTATTTGCCTCTCTGAGTGAACATATGAGTCATCCTTCCATTTAGTTGCAATATCCTTTTGACTTTTTATTTCACTTACATTGAAAATATATTGAAAAGTAGATTCAGTTAAATCTATTTGTTGGTAATTGGATGAGAAGCTGACATTTTAAAAACCAACAGCTAAATTAATGTTTATAAATATTCTGAAATTGTGTAATTATTTGCACCCTGTGCCCTCTGTAATGATCATGGCAAAAGTGGAAAGGATTTCATGTATTGCCATGAGCAAAAAATTTGTCATCAAGTACAAAAAGCAACACTGGTGATGAGCCTCTCTGTATTTAACTAGAGTTGTCCTAGTAAAGCAGACATAGATTTTAGCCAGGTCTATACTCAGCCTTCCACTGGGACAGAATTTGCTATAGCAGGTTGTTTCCTTGGCACAGTTTTTAAGAACCCATAGTCTTCTCCATGCTATGGTAAATCTTCAGAGTAGGAGTCATTACTTTACAGGTAAGGAATTTTAGATCTAGAGAGGAAAAGTGACTTATTGAGGTCATATAGCCGGTATGTAGTAAACCCAGGATCTTTGACTCCAGATTCAGTGCTTTTTTCCCCACACATGCCATCTCTCTTCTGGTCATTCTCCAATTTTTATTGCTTTATTATTATACTCTCTACATTTATTTTATTTTTATTTTAAAATTAAGTTTTTGTTGATATATTTTGTTTTTTACATTTTCATAATTTCCCCCAGTATCCTTCCCTCTACCCCAATTAGAGAGCCAACCCATATATAATAATTTTAAGGACAAAAGAAGAAAAAAAAAGAAGAGGAAAAATCAGCATAATTGATCAATATATCAAAAAGTTTCAAATATATGTAATGTACAACATGTGTAGGCCTCCTACTTCTGCAAAGGGGTAGGTGGGAGTATCTTTTCATATCTCTTCTTTCGAGATATCTACATTTATTTTATATCTCTTTCCCTTATGTTTGCATCCACTAGTCAATTTAATAAAGGTGTAATGGGTGAATGGCTCCTGAATCAATATTTTCACTTTTTGCTCAGTCCATGGCTCATTCTTTCACATTATCATACTTACCAATTTGGTATTTCTTTTTCTCTGGAATTTTAGACACAGTCATCCTTTCACAGCTTCAAAGTTTATGCTATTTACTGATCTCCATAAATCCTCTTAAGCTCCAATTTAGTCTCAGAAATTACTGTGTTACCCTGTCACTTAACCCTGTTGCCTCAGTTTCCTCATCTGTGAAATGAGGTAGAGAAAGAAATGAGTTATTTTTGCCAAGAAAACCCCAGATGGCATCATGAAGAGACATGATTGAAAAAGCTGAACATGAAAATATTTATATGGTGCCTTCAGTGTTTTATGTACCTTAATTTATTTAATATTTATAACAATCTTAGTGGTAGATACTACTGGTATTCACAGATAAAGAAATTAAGGCCCAGAAAGATAAAATTTGTTATTATACAGCTAATAACTGCTAAAGAAAGAATGTGAACTAGAGTCTTTCTGGTAACATTTCTAATACTCTTTTTTACTTCATGCCATACTCTCCTTCCCTCATTTTTATTTTATTGTCTACATTGAAGGATATCTATTTTATAAATCACATGCTTGGAGTATATTACTTAATTTTTAGAGGAAAAAATTGTAAAATTCCATAGAGATTTTGGGAGAGAATATAGGAGAAAAAACTTTTTATTTCAATATCCTTTTGAAAGTTCCCTTATATGCCTAATAATGTACTGTTTCATTTCAATTCAACATAAATTAAACCCTCCAGAGAACGTACCTTAATTTTCTTTGCTTGGAATGAATCACATTAAAATAACTGGCAATGAAATGGATGCTTTCATATTTGAGAAGACATAATTCTAGCTAAGGTGCTTTGTTCTTTTATTATTTTAACATTAACCCATTGTTTAAAAAGAACATATTTTCTTCTGTTTTGTATTTGAGCTAACAAGCAAGAAATAATCTGTTTGTTGTCCTTTTTGCCATGTCAGGGCATTTATTCTCCCCCTTTAAAGCGGTAGACCGTAATGCGTCAGCTCTCATTGAGCTTCAAAAGTGGTAAATAGAAATCGAATCTTGTGAGTCATTGAAAAGTAATGAGGGCTAAACAGGTCATTTTGCTTTTTTCTCTGAGACAGCAGGTGAATTGCAGTGAACTTTTCCTTAATTGTGTTCTTTTCTTTTTGTTCTAGAAGAAATTGGAGATGCAAAGTTTTATTAAAAAATTTTTTTAGCATCCTCTTTTTTATTTAATTTTTTTATTGTTTCCCAGTTTCATGTGAAACTTTTTTTTTGCATTTTTTTCTAGTTATATGTGTACATTAGTTTTTTAAATATACATTTGTGAATCATGTTGGGAGAGACAAATCAGAACAAAAGGGAAAAGCCATAAAAAAAAAAACAGAAGAAAAAGAAAAAAAAATAGTTCTCTATGGATGCAGATGGCATTTTCTGACCAGAGTTTATTGGGATTACTTTAGATCACTGAACCACTGAGAAGAACCAAATCTTTCATAGTTGATCATTGCACAATCTTGCTGTTACTGTATACAGTGTATTCTCAGTTCTGTTTGTTTTGCTCAGTTCATGTAAATCTTTCCAGGCCTTTATAAAATGAGCTTAATTCATCATTTTGTAGAACAATGATATTTCATTACTATCATATATCATAACTTATTCAGCCATTTCCCAACTAATGGCCATCTACTTATTTTCCAATTTTTTTTATCACCACAAAAAGAGCTGCTACAAATATTTTGGCACATGTGGTTCCTTTTCCCTCCTTTATGATACAGACCCAAGAATGACACTGCTGGGTCAAAAGGTATGTTTGATAGCCCTTTGGACATAGTTCCAGATTGCTCTCCAGAATGACTGGATCATTTCACAACTCCACTAACAATGCATTAGTGTTCCAGTTTTCCTACATTCCCTCCAACATTTATCATTATCTTTTGCTGTCATTTTAGCCAATGTCTTTTTCCTAATTCTTGATTGCCACAAAGCAGCTACATGGCACAGTGAATAGAATGTGGACCTTAGAGAAAGGGAAGTCTCAGCCTGAATCCTCCCTAGATACTTACTATCTGTGTGATTCTGGGAATGTTACCTAAAGTCTCTAAACCTCAGTTTTCTTGCCTATAAAAGTGGGGCAAACTATAGTACCTTCTTCCTAGGGTTGTTGTGAGGATCACATAAGTTGACATATGTAAAATGCTTTGCTGATCTTAAGACCTTATTTAAATGCTTATTATTGTATTAGTAAACCACACAAATTGCCTTGTTGGTCTTCGAATAAAAGGAAGCCTTTCCCACTGAATAATGACTTTCTTTATGATTCATTACACTATCATTCATATATAGAATAGCCCTCTTGTCAGTTTTACTCACAATAGAAGACAACTTTGGCCTTTGTGACCACGTGGTAATTCTTTTGCTGCCAAAATAATGACTATCCTCGTGGCAAATGGTGATGATTAAAAAAATACATATGACACACAGAGGAAATTTTGGAAATGCCACATTTCAATTTGACAGAGTAGAAATGGCCTTGTTTTTGTCTCACAGTTTCTTCAGGGAAGCAACAATATGTTCTCTCTTTTGTAAAAGGTTTTTGAACTAAAACAAGCAGAAAGTGAGCAGGTATTAATGGGCTTTCAACATGGGCAGACATGCTGGTTATCATCATTTAGGGTAGCAGCCCTGTCACTCCATCTGGGGTCAGGGTCTAGGCAATGTATCAGGAAGCAATTCAGTGTTGGAGAAAATCATGCCTGAGGGTGGGTATGGGGTCTAAAGTTTCTTAGCAGGACAGTTTAGACAATTAGACTAACATACCTTCAAATGGAAAATTGTTCCATTTGGTTATAATTTCTTATCACATCTGAAAAAAATGAATGTAAATATGAACTATAAAAACTATTTTTTACTGTTAAAACATGATTGAGAAGTTCATTCTAAATTGTAGAGTCTGTGTTTTAATGATAGAAGAAATTAAAGAGAAAAAAAAGATAGATTAATAGAAATATTAGTGCTGTAATAGACTACAGATAGCATCTAGCTCAGGGTGGGGAATGTCTGGCGGCTCTATAAGGTTCATAAAATCATTTGGTCTAGTCTTGCCAAGGCAATTGTAGGTGATGATGAGCTGAAAGCTAGGTACAACTTTCTGCTACTTGACTTTTTAAATTGATAATTTTGTACGGCCTGTGACTGATGTTATAAATATCTAAATGGCTTTTGGCAGAAAAAAGGTTTCCCATCGCTGATCTAGCAAGTACAACCAATGGGGAAATTGAAGTCCAGAGAGATCAAGAGGTTTCACCATGGACATATAGCTAGTTAATGGCAGAATTGGGATATCCACTGAAGTCTCCAATTTTCTTTCTACCATACATACATACAGATATATACATATACACATGTATGAGTACATACATACCTAGTAGACAGATTGAGAAAAACCTTTTCTAGATATGCTTGAACAAGTCCCAGTTCACCTAAGTATCGTGTTAAAAATCAAGCATTAAGCGGTATCAAGAACTATCCCCCTGATTTTTGGACTAATTCTATTCTGCCCTCTTTTTAGACACTGGAGAATCATCCATTACAGTGAAGGAGAAATCCCCTCTCACATCTCTTGTGGCATTTTTGAAGAAAGTTCAACAAAAAGTGTGAAAATGGAGTTCTAAGAGGAGAGAGTTAGAGAGTCTGATTAGATGGGACTTGAGAAATAGTGGCTAATTCTCAGTCTGCTAATCATTAGGAACTCCCTGTGAGCTACCAGCAAGGCACCCACTATTTCTTTTTTTTTAATTAAAACTTTCTATTTGCAAAATATATGTATGGATAATTCTTCAACATTAACCTTTACAAAGCTTTCTGTTACAAATTTCCCCCCCTACTCCCCACCCCTCCCCAGATGGCAGGGTATCCACTACAAGTTAATTATGTTAAAATACTTGACTAATTGAATATATGTATACATATTTCCACACTTATCATTGTTGTGCAAGAAAAATCGTATCTACAAGAAAAAAAATCAGAGAAAGGAAACACAATGCAAGCAAACAGCAATAGAGAACATGAAAATGTTATGTTATGTTCCACATTTCATATCCCTCTCTCTGGGTGTATATGGCTTTCTTCAGTGAATAATTGGAAGTGGTTTGAAACATTTCATTGTTGAAGAGAGCCATGTCCATCAGAACTGATCATCATATAATATTGTTGTTGCTGTGTATAATGATCTCCTGGTTCTGCTCATTTCACTCAGCATCAGTTCATGCCAGTCTCTCCAGGCCTCTCTGAAATCATCCTGCTGGTTGTTTCTTATAGAACAATAGTATTCCATAACATTCATATACCATAATTTGTTCAGCCGTTCTCCAATTGATGGCACCCACTATTTCTCTCATACTTTAATCTCATTAGGTTGGTTGGGAACTTCTCAAATTGATCCTGACTCACTTTGATCCACTTTTCTCTCATCTTCCCTCTACTGCAAACTCTATCTTATATGAAGCAATTATGGACATGGAGGAAGAAATACCAACAATGGGAAAGGTGAGGAAGGGTCTCTCGAAGGCACTTGAATTTAGTCTGGGAGAGACACAAGGTTTCCAAGAATGGAGGTGAGAAGGGAGAGAATTCCAGGCAGAGGAACATCCTGTGCAAAAATATAGAGGCAAGTTATAGACATTTGCAAATAGAAAACATTAAGTAAATCAGTTTATCTGGAGCATGACATCAGTGAAGGAAGAAAAATGTATTGTCATCCCAGAATGCCAAAGAGAAAAGTTTATATATTATCCTAGTAACAATAAAGAACCACTAAAGGGTACCAGGTAAGAACATGGCCAGACTTGTGACTAAGGAATGTCAGTTTTGTCAACTGTTGAAGATGGACTGGAAAAACGAGAAATCAGAAGCAGCAGACCTAAGTAGGAAACTATTGTCATAGTGCACGAAAGGATCTGAAATAAGAAGGTTTTGGTGTGAGGGGAGAGAAAAACAGAGAGGAAAGAGCTCCTCTTCATTTCTCACCTGACTGTTCTTTTCAAGACTTCTATGTCACAAGCTGGTGATCCCTCTCTTTTCAATTTCCTTTTGTGTGTTGTCTTTCCTCAGTGAATTGTAAACTCCTTGAGGACAGAGGGTATTTTTCTTTTTTTTTTTTTTTTAATAAAGCTTTTTATTTGCAAAACATATGAGTGACCTTTCAACATTGACCTTTGCAAAAAAAACTTTTTTTTTCCCCAAGCTTTTCCTTTCCCTCCCCCCGCTCCCCACCCCTAGATGACAGGTAATCTAATACATGCTAGATAGGATAAATTATATGACAAATACAATACATGTATACATATCTATACAGTTATCTTACTGCACAAGAAACATCAGATCTAGAAAGAGAAGAAGAAAAAAAAACAACCTAAGAAGGAAAACAGAATGCATGGAAATATTCACAGAAAGCGTTAAAATGCTGTGTTGTGGTTCACTCTCAGTTCCCACAGGCCTCTCTCTGGATGTATATGACTATCTTCATCGCAGAACAACTGGTTTGAATCACATCATTGTTGAAGAGAACCATGTCCATCAAAATTGATCATCATATAGTCTTGTTGCTGTGTATAATGTTCTCCTGGTTCTGCTGGTTTCACTCAGCATCAGTTCATGCAAGTCTCTCCAATCCTCTCTGAAATCCTCCTGTTGGTCATTTCTTACAGAACAATAATATTCCATAACATTCATATACCATAATTTATTCAGCCATTCTCCAACTGATGGGCATCTTTTCAATTTCCAGTTTCTTGCCACTACAAAAAGGGCTGCCACAAACATTTTTGCACATGTGGGTCCCTTTCCCTCCTTCAAAATCTCTTTGGGATATAGGCCCAGTAGAAACACTGCTGGGTCAAAGGGTATGCACTGTTTGATAACTCTTTGAGCATAGCTCCAAATTGCTCTCCAGAATGGTTGGATCCGTTCACAGTTCCACCAACAATGTATCAGTGTCCCAGTTTTCCCACATCCCCTCCAACAGCTATCATTATCATTTCCTGTCATTTTAGCCAATCTGACAGGTGTGTAGTGGTATCTCAGAGTTGTCTTAATTTGCATTTCTCTGATCAATAGTGACTTGGAGCACCTTTTCATGTGACCGGAAATAGTTTCAATTTCTTCGTCTGAAAATTGTCTGTTCATATCTTTTGACCATTTGTCAATTGGAGAATGGCTTGAATTCTTATATATTTGAGTCAATTCTCTATATATTTTAGAAATGAGGCCTTTATCAGAACCTTTGGATGTAAAAATATTTTCCCAGTTTACTGCTACCCTTCTAATCTTGTCTGCATTCATTTTGTTTGTACAAAAACTTTTCAACTTGATATAGTCAAACTTATCTATTTTGTGATTAATGATGACCTCTAGTTCTTCTTTGGTCACAAATTCCTTCCCCCTCCACAGGTCTGAGAGGTAAACCATCCTACATTGTTCTAATTTGTTTATAATATCATTCTTTATGCCTAGATCATGAATCCATTTTGACCTTATCTTGGTATATGGTGTTAGGTGTGGGTCAATGCCTAATTTCTTCCAGACTAGTTTCCAATTATCCCAGCAGTTTTTGTCAAATAGTGAGTTTTTATCCCAAAAACTGGGGTCTTTGGGTTTGTCAAACACTAGATTACTATTGTCATTGAGTATTTTGTTCTGTGAACCTAACCGATTCCACTGATCCACTACTCTATTTCTTATCCAGTACCAAATGGTTTTGGTGACCACTGCTTTATAATATAGTTTTAGATCTGGTGCAGCTAGGCCACCCTCATTTGCATTTTTTTTCATTAATTCCCTTGAAATTCTTGACCTTTTGTTTTTCCAGATGAATTTTGTCGTTATTTTTTCTAGTTCAGTTAAATAATCTCTTGGGAGTTTGATTGGTATAGCACTAAATAGATAGATTAGTTTAGGTGGTATTTTTCTTTTTGTATCTCCAGAGTTTGGCACAGTGCCTACCACACAGTAGGTACTTAATAAATGTTTATTGACTGATTGATATGAAAGGTATTATAGAGGTAGGATGGACAGGACTTAACAAGGGATTGGATTTGGAGAATGAGGAAGATGTAATCATCTAATGTAATCAATGGATATCCAAAATTTTATGGCAAAGATATTTATTATAAAAATTATTAAATAAGGATTTCTACCATATTTATATTAATCAAAATACTTATAAAAATCACTTGGTATGGGCAGCTAGGTGGCACAGTGGATAGAGCACCAGCCCTGAAGTCAGGAGGACCTGAGTTCAAATTTGGTCTCAGACACTTAACACTTCACAGCTGTGTGACCCTGGGCAAGTCACTTAACCCTAATTGCCTCAGCAAAAAAAAAAAAATCACTTGGTAAATGAAATGTAGTACTACTATGTCAGTGGTTTTTGTATTCTAAATGCATCTTGTCAATGGCTAGAGGCATCTTCTGGATTAATAAATGTTAGTTGATCAATTAGTCACGAATACACACATGAAGACCAGAATCATATAATTTTCAGACATTTAGTAACCGGAATGAATTGAATATATAATATGTGTATATATTGATATATGCATGTATATGTATATATGTAAAATCAATCAACACATATTAAACAGCTATGATGTATTAGGTACTATGCTAAATATTATTGACTTTTTGTCTTTCTTTTATTTTTCAAGGTCACTGCTGGCCTGATCCTTTAGCCAGGGCAAATATTAGCTTGGAGTACTGAGTGCTATGGGAATAGGCAAATGGAATTGTAAAATTAGTAGATAAAGGTCCATATTTCAAGACAGGATCCATACTAGAATCTGAATCTGTGATTTCATGGGGATAAATAACTCTTTAATGAAAAATAACTCTTTAATGAAAAAACTCCCCATTGCAGATTAGCAATTTCTTTGCAATTCATAAATCTCAGAAAGTTGCCCAAAGTGGAAAGGTCAAACATGTATCTCACCTTACGTGCATTCCCAAGTTTGACTTCACTCAGATTAAAATGTAATTGGGAAATATTTAATAGAACAGATAAAAATGCAATAAAATGTAAATAACATTACATTTAAAAATTGTCAATATGCACCTGTGGGGATGCTTATGAGCAGATTAATGGCCCCTGTTTCTATTTGAGTTTGATGCCACTGATCTAGAGAAACTAGAGACTGACTTTTGTCACACAGTCATTACATGTCACAGTGGGGATTTGAAACCAGGTCTTCCTGGCTTCAAGACAGGCTTTCTAGCCATTATACCATACTACCTCTCCTAATCATGTTTGTTTGAATTTGGTTAAAAGAAAGGCTTGAATTCAGGCAATCTATATAAGTTACTCTGGGTATATAAAATCCCAAATAACTGGCTGGCTGTAATTTTCATTGTCTATTGGTTTTGTAAGGATTGTTCAGACAGAATCTCAAACGTGGCTCTTTTTTCCCCCTTGAGGCAATTGGGGTTAAATGACTTGCCCAGGGTCACACAGCTAGGAAGTCTTAAGTGTCTAAGACCAGATTTAAACCCAGGAGCTTCTGACTTCAAGGCTGGTGCTCTATCCATTGCACTACCTAGCTGCCCCACAGATAGAATCTCAATGTCTCTTACTTTAGATCTATTTTGGGACTGATTATTGCCTAGATGAGGAGTTGGGGGAGCATAGCAAATAATGTCCATCTGTAGGCTTATGCTTTGTTGGTGAAACATTGGATTATCCAAATTAATTTTTGATCAATCATTATGATAAAATACTTTGGAATATCACTTGAGTACAAGTAACCACAAGGAGCCAGCCAGGGATAAATTGTGATAAAAAATTTTCACTCCTAAGAATATATTTGTAGTTCCCATTGGTGGGGCCCACCCTAGATGTCCTGTACAATATGTACAATAGGTACATTTGAAGATCTGTTAAGCCAAATTGAAATGTTAAAATTCTCAAACTATGACAGGTGGAATATACACTTCTTTATCTTACAATAAAGCCCATTCAACAATAATCACTGGAGTAAATTGATGTCCAAATTCTTCTTTCTGATGAGGGTTAAAATTCCAGTGAATGAGGTGATAATGTTGATCCAGCAAATTTGCCTCATTGATAAAATACTGCCTTGTGACAGGAGGGCTTGTAAGATTTAATATCTTTATACAAGTATTTGGGTCTTCTGCTAAGCTTTATTAAACTCCCACTTTAGGTAAGGCTCTGTAAGAAGGCACTGGGAACTTGAATACAAAAAGGAAACAAAATTTAAAAAAAAAGAGAGAAGAAAAAGAATAAAAAGGAAACAAGATCTTTGGGAGAAGTGACCTTGCCTCCCAGAAACTGTGTTAGAGGAAAGCTTGATATAACCTTACATATGCTTTAGATTCTGTAAAACATTCAGAAAAATAGTAGAGATCTTCTGGACGAAAATCACACATGGACATCAGTCTAGGAGGGATGGGAAACCTGAGGATAAAATTCTGAAGACTCAAAGCAAAATAATTCTACCTAAGCAGTTAGGTGGTATGCAGTGTTTAGAGTTCTGTGTCCAGAGTCAGAAAGACCTGACTTCAAATCTGGCCTGAGAAACCAGCTCTGTGATCTTGGACAAGTTACCAGCCTCAATTTCTCCAACTGTAAAATGAAGATCATCAAGCACTTATCTCATGAGGATCAAAGAGATAATATTTAAAATTCTTAGCATATTGTCTTATAGATAATAGGTGTTATATAAATGCTAGTTATTTTATTAATTAGATGGAAAAAATAGGAATCATGAATGCCCAAGGAATTCACCAACCAGCTTAAATTTTTAAAAAGATATCTACAGAAGATAAAACAAAGACCAGCAACAGAAAATGAATGTAAGAATATGGAATGGTCCTTGAAGAGTGGAAGTTAGGAAAGTTAAAGCCCAGAATGAGCTGAGGATGGCAAGGACAGTTTTTTTTTAAATTTTTCTTTTACAATTGTATTGGTGGAAAAAATGAGGACCAAAGAAAGGCTAAGACTAGAAATACTAGAATGACATCTGACAATGAAGGTAAAGCAGAATTTCTCAATTTTTATTTTGCTTTTTAAAATTTTTCTCATGTACACAGAATGAGAATGATCATCAAATTAGAAATGACTGGACAAAGATAGCTAAGAGGGAATTAACACTCAAGATAAGTAAGGAGAAAATAAGAGAACCATCTAGTTACCCTTGATGAATTCAAGTCCCTGGGCCTCCCATTGAACCACATCCCCAGCTGAGCCTGGGCCCGGGAGTTGGGATAAGCTATTGTCAATGATATTTGGAAGATCTTGGAGAATAAGAGAGGTACTCAAAGTCTGGAGAAAGGTATATGTCCCAATTTGCAGAAAAGGCAAGAGAATAGTGGCTGCCAACTAGACTAATGAGTTTAACTTCAATTCCTGGAAAAATTCTGGAAGATGGCATTAAAACCAATATTAGTTGACATCTTGAAAAGGAAATAGTGAGAGCCACATTGCTACATGAAAAGTAAGTTATGTAATAAACTTCATTTCCCTTTTTGATACTAAATTAATATCAAGGAAATAGCATAGATATAATTCACCTAGATTCTATCAAAGCATCTGCCAAGATATCTCGTTATTTTTGTGAAGGAGATGGAAAAATGTGGGCTAGATGGTCACTGCAGTTCTGTGGATTTGGAACTGGATTTTGAATGGCTGGATTCAAAGATTAGTTATTAATAGACCAAAGTCAGTGTGGTAGGAGGTCTTCAAGAGAGAACCCCAGACTTCTGGGCTTGGCTCTGAGCTATTAAACATTTTTTTCAATGATTTGGATAAAACATAGATGGTACACTTATCATTGGGATGGCTAATGTAGTAAGGATTGAAAAGCTCTTATAAGCTTAGAGCATGTGGCTGAATCCAATATGGAGAAATTCAATGGGGATAAATATAAAACACTATATATATAGGTTCAAAGATTATCTTTACAAGTATAAGATAGGGGAGGTATGATAGAATAGCAGGTCCCTCCCTCTCTCCCTCCCTTCCTTCCTCACTCTCTTCCTCCATTCCTTCCTTCCTCTCTTCCTCCCTCCCTCCTTCCCTTCTTCCCTCCTTCCTCCCCTTCCTCCCTCCCTCCCTCCTTCCTTTCTTCCCTCCTTCCTCCCTCCCTTCCTCCCTTCCTCCCTTCCTCCCTCTTTCTTCCTCCCTTCCTCCCTCCCTCCTTTCCTTCCTCCCTTCCCTCCCTCCTTTCCTTCCT
>JAJPUD010000925.1:504472-522253 GCA_023553655.1 Myrmecobius fasciatus
TCCTTCCTCCCTCCCTTCCTTCCTCCCTCCCTTCCTTCCTCCCTCCCTTCCTTCCTCCCTCCCTTCCTCCCTTCCTTCCTTCCTTTCTTCCTTCCTCCCTCCCTTTTCCTTCCCTCCTTCCCTCCCTCCTTCCTTCCTCCCTCCCTCTCTCCCTCCCTTTCTTCCTCCCTCCCTCTCTCCCCTCCTTCCTCCCTCCCTCCCTTCCCTCCTTCCCTCCTTCTTTTCCTCCTTCCCTCCCTCCCTCCTTCCTTCCTCCTTCCCTCTCTCCCTCCCTTTCTTCCTCCCTCCCTCCCTCCCTTCCTTCCTCCTTCTCTCTCCCTTTCCTTCCTTCCTTCCTTTTCCTGAGACCTTTCTGAGTTTAATCTCTCATTAGAGAGGGAAGGAAGAATCAAGGAAAAGGTGGGGATCTTGGGGTAGGCATCTTCCTCATTCCTGGTTATTACCTGGTCTCATAACTCGTGAAGGACCCTCAGCACCATCTTGGAAATAACTCAAAGGGTTTAGCTCCCCAATTCATGATTCGAGCTCTTTCTGGTGCCTTCACTAGCTTCTGTCTGGATCTGAAGCTTGGCCTGGGCTGCCCCATCTGACTCTGACAGTTCTGAGTGGGGCTTTTCCAAGCTGGATTTGCCAACCACCTGGTCCAGCATGTCCAGAGATGTGACTTCTTTTGCCAGCAGCTGCACAGAGGAATCAGTACTCACTGTGACTGAGGCACTGCTCATTAAATACTCATTAAATACTCGGTGGTATGTCATCACACCATGCTTCAGCATCTGGAAGATGGGGATGTGAGCAGTGAGAATCCTTGTGGGTCAAGACGTTCGCCTGCTTCACAGCCTTGTTGAAAGGTGATGAGGGTGAAGGTCATCTTGCAGGTAGGGTTAGGGAGGCTGCAGGGGCAGGGGGCTGGGTTTGGTGTAACAGGTGGGGCCTTAGTGGAGGAAGGCAACAGGGGAGAGTGAATAGCAATTGTTCCAAAAAAAGATCTGAGAGGATTAGTGAACTTAAAGCTCAATAAAATTTGCAATGTGTTGTGATAATTTCCACTCTCACTTCCAATAAACAATCAAGGCAAACCAAACCAAATATAATCCAGTACCATGTTAAAGGAATGGCTTCCAATAAAAGGAGTCATAGTCCTATATTCTGCCAAAATCAGGTCACATCTGGAGTATTGTGTTACATTTTGTGTGCCCCTAATTAAGAAGAACACAGAGAAGTACCCCAAGAAATGCTACCATGATTGTGAAGCACCTCAGGTTCACATGGGAAGCAGCCTAGTTAAAGAAAATTGGGAGGTATCACCTGGAAAAAATTATTTGTGGAGGGACATAATAACTGTCTTCAAGGATTTGTAGTTGTAAATTTTATGTAGAGATTGAAGATTTGCAAAACACTGTAAGTATTGTCTTATTTGAGCTTCACAACAACCCTGAGGATCATTTTACAGATGAGAAAATTGAGGCAGACTGATTTGGTGGCTTGTCTAGGTTCATACAGCTACTAAGTATCTGAATCTGAAGCCAGACTTGTCTCAGTTCTTGACTCCAGGTCCAATACTCTATTCATTGTGCTATCTCACTGTCCTAAAAAATATTATAGTTAATAGTTTAATGGAATCTGCTAAAATCCATAAGGAAATATAGATCTATAAATAATTTATTCTATACCAAAGAAGCAAGTGCAATATCCATTTTGGGGTTTTCTTCAGTAGATGAAACATTAGTATTAAGTATAGTAAATCTTTCTTGTTTTTAATTTAAGATTTAATGGGATCATGGATTTAGAGCTGGAAGATACTTGGGCCTACCCCAAAGTCAGTTTTTTTGGTGTAAATCATTATCACTTGTACTATTAATAGTTCAAAATTTTTTTCTCTTCCTTTGTAGCCTTTATAATAAATACCACTGGACTTCCTCCTTTGCCATTCTCATCTCAGCCCCTTCTACCCCTCAACACATATACTCTAAGATCATGGTAGCTTTTTCCAAGGTCATTCTCATTTTCAAGATAATTAACACTTTTATATATTGGGCTCCCCACTTTAGGATGACAGTTACCTCCCAAGGTTCTTGAATATCTGTGATTCTTAGGCTTATTATTAAAGATGGCCTAGTAAAGGCTCCCCAGGCAGATAATTGACATCTATGCTAAGGCAGCACTGAGGGTGTTGAATGTAGCTAAGGCAGAGTTGTTCCAAAGATAATCTTGAGTTCACAAAAGATTGTTCGCGTGTGCCACGCCAGCGGTACTTCCAAAGTAAGAACTTGCAAAGTGATGTAGAAGTGGGTTTTTTTCCTTTATGTAAGCAAAAATGTTATCGTCTTAAATTGCACCCTACTAAAGACTCACTGATACCTTACCTCCATAGATGTAGGAACTGATAAAAGCTAAACATTGGGGAATTAGCAGGAAAGATAACATCTAGCATTTATGTAGCACTTTAAGGTTTACAAAATGCTTTATATATGCCATTTCCTTTGGTCCTCATAACATTTAGGTGTGATTGTTACAAGGGAATAGAGCAATAAGTGCCTCCCTTGGAGGAGCTAGTAAGTGTCTGAGAAGGATTTGAACTCAGTTCTTCTTGACTCAAGTTCAACACTCATTCTATGAAGCCATCTTACTACCTAAGCAGTCAATCACTTCTTCAGTTGCAGAAATTATCTTCTCAAACATAGGACAAAGAACTAGGTAATCTTTCCCTGTGGTAGGGATCTATCTCTTCATGAACCTATGTGTTCATTTCTCTTAGAGAATTTCAGAATAGTAAGGGCCTTCAGAACCTATCTGCAGAACATTAACTATCTGATACTGAGCAAAACACTTAATTTCTCTCAGCCTCAATTTTCTCATTTATAAAATAGGATAATAATAACACATGCCATAAAGTTGTGAGATTCAGATGACATCATAAATATAAATGCTTTCCACCTGACAAACCTTCAAATATTTAAAACCAATTATCATGTCCATTCTGAGCCTTCTCTTTTCCAGGCTGAACATCCCAAGTTTCTTCAACCATTCCTGCTTCAAAATTGAGACCCTTCACTATGCTCTGTATGATCTTCAGCCTATTAATGTCATTTCTATAATGTGGCATTAAGACCTTAACATAATTCTCTAGATGTAGGCAGGGTAATACAACAAGACTATTCCCTTCCAGGTGGTAGAAGTTGTAAAATAACAATTAGAGGTATTTTATAGTGAGATGAAATGCCTTGGGAGATGGTTGTTTGCTGCTCACTGGAGATCTTCAAGGAAGACCATGTGTTGAGAATATTGTAGAGGGGATTTTCATTCAGGTATGGATTGAACTAGTCCTTCCAGTTCAGATTCTGAGATAATTCTGGATACCACGTTTTTCTTTTCTTTCTTTTTTGTTTGTTTATTAAAGCTTTTTTTTACAGAACATATGAGTAATTTTTCTACATTGACCTTTGCAAAATTTTCTGTTCCAAATTTTTCCCTCCTTCCCCCCTAGATGGCAGGTAGTCTAATACATATTAAATATGCTAAAATATATGATAAATTCAATATGTATATATATATATCTATACAGTTAGCTTGCCGCACAAGAAAAATCAGATCTAGAAAGAGAAAAAAAAACCTAAGAAGGAAAACAAAATGCAAGCAAACATTCACAGAAAGTGTTAAAATGCTATGTTGTGGTCCACACTCAGTTCCCACCGGCCTCTCTCTCTGGGTGTATATGACATTCTTCATTGCTGAACAATAGGAACTGGTTTGAATTACCTCATTGTTGAAGAGAACCATGTCCATTAGAATAGATCATCGTATAGTCCTGTTGCTGTGTATAATGATCTTCTGGTTCTGCTCATTTCACTCAGCATCAGTTCATGCAAGTCTCTCCAGGCCTCTCTAAAATCATCCTGCTCATTGTTTCTTACAGAACAATAATATTCCATGACATTCATATACCATAATTTATTCAGCCATTCTCCAATCGATGGGCATCCATTTAGTTTCCAGTTTCTAGCTACTACAAAAAGGATTGCCACAAACATTTTTGCACATGCACCACATTTTTCTTAATGCAAACTAAACCTGAATTAGCCTTTTTGGCAGTGGCTGTGATAACACTGCTGTTTCATATAGCACTTTCAGACCACTAATATCTCCAGATCTTTTTCAGACAAATGGCTATTTAGCTACTCCTCTTGTATGTTGTATTTGTGAATTTCATTTCACAAGTTCAAGTTTTATAATATTGTACTTAGAAGAGGAACCTCAGAATGGGAAAAAACTTAGGATGTTTAAGGGGTAGCTCTGTAGTTGATATGATCATTTATCAGTGAAGACAGACCCAGTTTTTACCATGTTCTGACTATGCCACATTGATCCTTCTTCAGTGATCTTTGCTTATAGTTTCCTTTCCTACAAATGTTTATGTCTACATCTGGGATAAGTTTTTTCTTTTCTTTTCCTTCCTTCCTTCCTTCCTTCCTTTTTTTTGAGTGATGCAGAGTTAAGAATTGGCATGGTAGATATGAGTAACAGATAAAGGAATAAAAGAGTCTAGTGGTTGGTAAAAAATAACCTACTGAAGCTGACCATGTAATCAAAGGAAGGAATTTCAGTCTAGAATGAGAATAGAGAAAGTTGGTGAGCTGGGAGTGAGGACTGTGTCTCCATCATAATTCCTCAATGAGTGAGGTCAGCTCAGTCAGAATAAATATCACTTAACTGAGGGTAATATTTGTTTTCAATAAGAGGAATTTCAAAGAATTTGGATTGAGACTTGGCTATAGAAGATGCCTTCTGTCACTATTTAATGCTCATTTGGTTTTGAAGTTAGAAGTTGTGCTATGAGAAATCCATATCCAACTTTCTGACTAGTTGATGATAGACATCTCAATTAGGGCAGGTTGGTACAATGGAAAGTACAAGAGATTTGGAGTCAGATTACATGACTCCATTGTATCTGTGCCACTGACTACCTATGTGATCTTGGATAAATCATTTTATCTCCCTGGGATTTCTTTTTTTCTGTAATCGAGGGAGTTGGAGTACAGGGTCTTCAGATTCTCTTCTAATGCCTAATTCCTTGTATTCTGAATAAACATTCAACAAATGTTGGTCTTGTATAAGGCATGGAGGAAAAAAATACAAACATCAAATTTATATAACTTTTTTTGCACTTGAAGCTTTACAAAGAAAATTTCTTATTTGATCCTCACAACAACTCTGGGAGGTAAATTCTGTTATTATCCCTATTTTGCAAATGAAGAAATTTAGACAGAGAGAGGTTATGTGGTTTTCCCAGGTTCACAGAGCTAATACATGCCCAAGACCTGATTTGAATTCAGGTTTTCCTGACTCCAAGTCCAGCACTCTACCTACTATTCCAACTACTTAGAAGTGGGTGTGGAGTGATAAGCCCTGGTGTTGGAAAGGAGCAATAGAAGGAATGAATGTGAAGAGAGAGGGAGAACAGATAAGAAAGCTGTGGTTAGAAAGAAGAGAAAGTGTTTTGGTTCTAAAATGTGAAGGAAATGTCAAGATGATGAGGTTCAGGAGACAGATGTAAGGATAGAGTCAAAATCACCCCACATCATTAAGTCCTAAAAATTTATTTGTAGAAAACAGTCTTCAATCAATCATTCAAAGATTTTAGAATAAATCCTTGATTTATTGAGATATGTTCTTAGCTGATAAATATAGTAGGGTTAAAACTCCAAAGTGTGGTGGATTGTCTTATACAGACATAATGGTTGGCAATAGCCATGGAGTAAGAATAAAACATAAAAGATATGAAGACTTCAAGAAGATATAAAGTTGAGGAGTCAAATGGATTATTGATGAAAGTGTTAAAAATAATCTGATAATTCAAGTGCTAAAGTCATCTGGGAAGGTAGAAGTCATTCCTGTAGAGTAATAAATAATGACAATGATGAATTTCAAGAGATAATAAAAAGTCAGGTAACCTAACATTCAAATGAAGAGAAGGAGAGAGATAGAGGTGATTTAATAATGGATTTTAGTGCCATTATCATTTAGTGCCATAAGGCAAGTAAGGCTGGGGGAGGACTAGGACTAAAAGTAGAGTTAAACTGGAATATCTGAAAGAACTCAATTGGCAAAAGGTCATGAATGGCAAGTCAGCTATTCAAGGAAGGGGTGTGTGAGTACTGTAAGTTCAGACCACAAGATAATATCTGAGTTCAAATGTACCAAGCAAGCAAAAAACAATTGTTAGAAGCATATTCAAAATAAAATCAGAGTAAGAGTCCAAAGATTCGAAAGGAAGGGATAAATAGGGAATGGGATTCCAAGAAAACATGCCAAAGTCAATACTGAAGGCTTCCTGTAAAATGGTAGAGAATGAGTAGAAATGGAATCTAGACAAGATTTAGCACCATGGTCAGGGATACACCACAGATAAATAATTCTCTACAAGTGGCAAAACAAGGATCGACAATCCAAAAACTGAGACTAGCTGCTTGGTGCCCTGGTCTCATGTCCTGATTCTTGTGTGTAGTCATGAGTTTACATGTATGAGCTGAGAATCTCTGGGAGGCAATTTGCAAATATATCACTTTCACAGAATTACACAATCTCAAGAGTTGGGCCTCAGAAACCATTAAATTCAATCTGCATCTAACCATGAATTCCTTCTAAAATATCTTCAACAAATGGTCATCTAGACTTTTGTGAGAGAAAGAGAACCCATTACTTTCTAAGACACTTCTATTTTCGCATAGGTTTAATTTTTAGGAAATCTCTCTCTACCTCATGCAGAAATTTATGTTTCCACCACTTCCCTACATTGAAACTAGCTTTGCCTCCCTGGAATGAAGCAGATTAAGTCAATTTACTCTTCTATGTGATAACAGTCCTTCAAATTCTTGAAGAGATCTTCCCTTATCCCCACTTAAAACCTCTTCACATATGCTTGGCCTTTATAGTTTGTTTCTCATATAGTAGTCATTTGCTTAGAGATTTTTTTCAACTATACAGAGCATTTTGTCTTTAACTACTATTGGTTTTGATGTATGTGCCTGACTTTTGTTTTGGAAATTAATGAAAAGCAGCCATGCTTGCATAAAGTTAAATATTTCTCAATATCTCCTAACAATATTCATTCAGCAAGCACTTGTCTTAATACCTATAATATGACAGGCACTGTTACTGGGGAGATACAAAAGCAATACTGAGTATGGATAATAGCATACATATAGTGTATCTGGAATACAGGTTTCATGAAAGAGAGTAATGCACAATAAACCTGAAGAGATAAGAAGAGTTTCTATTTTATTCAAGAGGGAGCCATTGAAACATACCTAGTCATATAGAGGATGTAGCATCTTGAAGCAGGAAGAAAGCTCATAAAGTTATTTTGAGAATTCAAGTGAGCAGGGCAGGTAGGTAGATAGAGCACCAGCCCTGAAGTCAGGAGGACCTGAGTTCAAATTTGATCTCAGACACTTAACACTTCCTAGCTGTGTGTGTGACCCTGGGCAAGCCACTTAACCCCAACTGCCTCAGGAAAAAAAAAGAATTCAAATGAGGAGTGACACTTTAGGGTGTAACTATATGAAGTGAAGAAAAGGAGACAGATGTGACAACTGTAAGAAGATAGACAAGGAGACTGGACAATGGATTGGATATGGAGAAGGGGCATTAGAGAGAATCAAGAGTCAAGGATAAGTCTGAATTTATGAGTTTGGATTACTGGAAGGATGGTGGAAGGGAAAGTTAAGGAGAAAAGATAAGTTCTGTTTTGAACTGGTTATATTTGAGGTAACAACAGGAACATTTGGTTAGAAATGTCCAATAAGCATTATAAATTATTTCAAGACAGGATTCTGTACAAATTAAATATTATAGTCATCAAACCACTTTCTTGAATTCAACTAATAATTATGACAATGATATGTTCTTTATTTTCCTAAAGATAGTCTCCATAAGGTATAAAACTCCTTCTCAATCAAGTTCAAATTAATAAACATATTAAGGACCAGTTATGTGTAAAGCACCTTGAAAGTGACTAAGGAAAGCTACAAAAAGCTAGAGAATTTCTGTGAATATAATTAGTTGAAAGAAAGAGTAATATTATGGACAGAGGTCCAGTGTTAGAGTCAGGAAGGCTTGATTTTAAACCCTGACTCTGATACACATGGGCAAGTTGTTTAACTTTTCAATATCCCACACAACTTTTCAATGTTATAAATTACATTGAGTTACTAATTGGTCATTGTCAGAAAGTGTTTCTGCACTAGCCATTCCTTATACTGATTAAATCACAGATCTGGACAGGAAAAAAAAATTAGAAACACTGATATGAACAATACTTTTGTATTTCAATGGATCCTGTGATCTTATCAACGTGGATACTCCTTCCAAGTGGTACAAATTTTAACCTATTTATAGCTTCCTCCTATGTAACTCTTGTCCATGTTCTTCTATAAATCCTCAATCTGATATTCTGGGGATTTCCCCCAAAACATATCAGCATTATTTAAAGTCACTGGATTATACAGACTATCCATTGAATAGCCATCATTCTTTTTATTTAACCAGTCCACTTCATCTTTTGGTCAAAATTTCTGATGATATCCTTTATATTGATTCTCAGAGACAATTCTTATTTGGCAATGTGCCATAATCTTATGTGATACTCAGTGTGGCTGAAAAACTTGAGAAACTGTCATCTAATTATACTTGTGGAGAAATTCCTTAATTATCACTGGTGTTCAGTTGTATACTGAAGCCTAGAAAGCAGTAATTTGGATGGTCAAGGGGTGTGAAACAAGGGTAGTAGTAGAATGAGAGAAAGAAAACTTTAGAGAAATATAACAGAGATGAGTTACAATAATTTTCTTAGAGATGTAGTGTGATCTAATATTTCAAAGGCTTATCATTTTAGACACCCTCCATTGATGCTGATTAAATCTTTGTTCATATAAGTTAGTAGTTGATCTTCAAGAGCTCTATCACTTTGAGGGCAATCTAATGATGAACCTTTCCAAGTGTAGCTAGTTTAGTTCATATATATATACATATATATATGTATACACATATATATGCATTTTAGATTTGATATGCAATTAGGTGAGAACATGTCTCAATCTGCTACTCACAGACCTTAGACTAAATACTAAAAAGCCTTATAACTTTGCCGTGCCCTGGAGATCAACTATAAATGATCAAGCAAGTTGAGAAGAGATTCAATTTCAGAAATTGGAGGAAGTGTAGCTTTTCCCCATATTCCTAAAGAGGAATTGTTGGTAAGGGGAGTGGGGAGAAGAGATTTTTAGCTTTTTGCCTTGGCCAGATTCTCCCCTCTCCGCCCCCCCCCCAAAGAGCTTACACTGGCTTTGATTAAAGTAAAACCTTTCAACCTTCAAAAAGTCTGGAGAGTGTTAGATCTTCCTTCTTCCCTTTGAGTTCCTATTCTCACTACCTGATCAGCTGGTGACAGTGTCTGTCTGCATCAGAAATCAAGGACACACAGGATTTATGGTTCCATAAGAAATCTAGCAAAGAGGGGCAGTTAGGTGGCACAGGGGATAGAGCACCAGCCCTGAAGTCAGGAAGACCTGAGTTCAAATCTGGTCTCAGATACTTAACACTTCCTAGCTGTATGACCCTGGGCAAGTCATTTAACCCCAATTGGCTCAGCCAAAAAAAAAAAATCTAGCAAAGAAACTATAGTTCTTTTTTATGTAAATTCACATTATGCAAATTTGACTTTATGTAAAGAAATCTGCATTCCAAAACATCGATGTTAATTTTACTGTATAGTACTGCCCCTCTCTTTCTGTTCCTGCCCCTTGGCTTGGTACTCTACTCATACCCATACCGCTCTACCCTTCCCCCCCCCCAAAAAAAAAGAATAATAAAAAACCCTTCCAAGTGGATGCAGAGAAATGGAAATGAGAAGAGACTGCTATCTCTACCCAGATTGGCTTGAGACTTCTGGCACTGAGAGAAAGGTGTGACCCTCATCTGTGTTCTGTCTGTGCTGAGGTATCATGTGTCTGCCCCCCTCTCCCTACGTGTTCTTCCTCTCATTTCTGGCCAGGCTTCTGTGTAGCTGACCCCAGCCCTGAATGTCCTTCCTTGTGCTCTTCTCTGTTCCTAGTCTCCTTCCTCCACGGGCACAAGGCTTCCTTCTCCACTTCCAAGGGCACTTTGCACAGGGATCTATTGAAGGTCCATTTATATACAGTGAGGACTGTCTGTACATCAGTCCTAAAGGGAACTTCTTGAACACTCCCCAGAATGAGACTTCCATGTGATCTCTAAGCTTGAGTCTACTTTCTCCTGCACTTTTTATGTACATGAGGAACAGAGTTTACATTTCCAGGATATTTTGTATCAACTGATCTAAGAGCATCAAGTTAGTAAATACCCTTTCTAAAAGCTAGTTAAGACTGATTGATTAAATTGATTCTCAATAGATAACCTTGGGTGGGTGGATGGAGTATGGCGGTTGGGCCTTAAACTGATAGCATTAAAAAATCACTCCCAACTCCCTTGGGTACCCCTAGAATCCTGAGGGAGAGTAGTCAGTAGCCAGCCTACCTGGGGAACCCAAGTCATCTGAGACAGTAGGTGCTGAAATCAAGATCCCTAGATATTACATGGACTACAGATGTATGCCTGTCACTAGGCTGCTCCTTGAATCTTTTCCAACCTGGAAGATCTTCCTTCTGCTTGCATGCCATTGGCAGAAACTTATAAAAGCCAACAGTTTCATTAATTTTTTTCCAATTATCCCCCTTTCTTTACACAAGGATTGTTTCACATGACCCAGAGGAAAACTCATAAAAATTCATAATGGGTTTGGTAATATAAAGAAAAACTAACACTGAGTAGGAATAAAGTTCTGCTATTATTAGTTTCAGGGGTAATAGAATATGGGATCTTGATTGCTATCCATAGAAAATGGGTAGAAAAATACATCCAGTTCATTTCTCATCCAGGGCAAGATTACTCCTTTCAATTATAACACTGAGGATAATCTTCCCCATTTGCCCTTTGGCCCAACTCTTCTGCATTTTCTTCTATATTTCTATCAATCCCAGTCCGCATTCTGTTACCCAAATCTTTATTCCTTGTGGTTTCAAGTATCTTGCCACTTGGGGTCATTGAATGTTGACTTAAAATATCTGTTTAATGATTTGATTGATTTTTTTTCAGATTGGTCTGCCCCAGTACTGTTTAAATGCCCTCATTCTTTACAGGTTCCTTTGGGATTTAATGAGTAATATTCTCCGTAATCAGCCACACCCTTTAGCTCACTAGTACTGTGAAGTGGCTTAGAGAGTTGGGAGAAGATAACCAGTACTTTTATTTTATTTTTTAACCACAGGGAAAATATTTTCTTTGCAACTTTTCAACTTAATTTAATCTCCTTCTTTGCTCCGTGTTTTAATTTCCATTATTGGCATTAGGACAAAAAATATTTTTGAACTTAACTTATCATGTTTTTAGTTACTTATCTTTTGGCAGACTTAAATATGTAGACTCTGCATATTTAATTTTATTCCTTTTTAATGAAAAAGTCCTTCTTTTTGTGCATTTTCTAGATTCAATCTTTGTGATACCTAGCATTTTCAGGCCATTAGTACATGATACAGAATGGCCTCCATATAATAACCAGGAAAGACTGTCTTTCAGTTTAAATCAGTACTGACATGCTTTTTTTTTTTTTTTTTAATCTACATCACACTGGAAACTCATCTCTAATTTTTTTCTCCTATAACTCTAATATCTATTCTTTCTATTTCCCCCACTCCATCACAGCTCTCATCATATCACAGAATTACAACTTCCTAAGGTTTTTTATGTAATGAACCCTAGTGTGAAAAAAATTTCCCAGCAGGTATTAAATGACATGTTTTTAAGCTTTATTGTTTTACATTTCTAGTTCTATTTAATAATACATATATATATAATATATATTCTCTATATATGCATGCATATGTCTTGTGTGGACATACACATATTTTCCTTTTTTTTTTTCCTTTTTTCTCCCCTTCCCTTATTGTCAAAGTGATATCTGCAAATTTCACTTACTTTCTTTTTGAGACCATTAGTAAGAATATTAAATAAGGTCAAGCCTAAAGTAAGAACCATATATATGTTTGTATTATGCTACATATTGCTATTCTAATCTCTATCTACATCCATATATAAATATATAAAAATATAGATCTATAGATAATATAATATACCCAGAGATAATGTATATTATATAAAATATATGATTATATGTCTATATCTATACTTATATATAGATGTAGATATATAGACATAGGTATATACATATAGACATCTATAATCAGATTATATTTAATCTAATATGGATATTATAGATAGATCTACAATCTATATTTATATTAACATGTATCTATAGATGTATATTATATATATATATATATATATATATATATATATATATATATATATATACAAACACACATCTAGATTTATGTCTACACATATAGATATATATTTATATAGAAATTTAGGTTTACAGATATGCATATATTCCAAGACTATTGTATACCAAGTCTGGGTTCAATAGCTCTTGGATTTTTTAGCACTCAGTACAGTACTTTCCCTAAACAGATTCTTTCACTTTTCTTTCTATGCTACTTCATGATTTTTTTTGTAGGCATTGTTCAGTACTTGGCTATTGATGCTAATGATAATGGTCCCCATGACGTTTGTAATCTAGAAAATTGATTTTTATCTATATAATTGTCCTTGGAGGTAGAGTTGTGAGGTCTGGCTTCAAAATCCTGCCTCTGATACCTATTGCTTGTCTTACTGTAGGCAAGCCCCTTGACCTCTCATTGATCCAAGCTACTCTATCAGAGTATAAATTGCAGGTAAGGAGACTACCTTGCATAGGTACAGAGAATTTCCTTATTTGGGAGTGCCCTACATTAATGGAATCATAGTCCTTTTCTCTGTTCCTTTGTGATTGGTAGGACCATGAATTTTGTAAGCTTGTTATATAGTCATATGGCTCAAGTCCCAGGCTGTTCTGGAGATGGAAATCATAACATGAATCTATAATTGCACGGGTAAGAGCTCCTTCCCTTATAGACTGTCTACCAGGGTGTGTGTGTGTGTGTGTGTGTGTGTGTGTTTGTGTATATATAGGACTAGATTTTTAAAATATGTCCTTCAACCTGGCACAAAGATAGATAAGGGAGACAGGTCAGTACAGAAATTAACCCCTAGGATCTTAATATCTTAGTGACCCTGACTGCTCAGGTCAATTTAATAACTATATAGTTACTCCTGTAATAAAATTACTAGGAAGAAGATCCAAGACTAATGATGATGCATGAACTGTGTGACTTCCTATTTCCCCTCAAAAGTTAGTCAGGATCTTCAGTTATCTTGGCTCCTGTGGATTCCCAGATGCTTCTGTCTTTGTTGTTTTTCCGGGGACTAACTAAAGTAGGAGGAAAAAAATTCCACCTTTTGGAAAGTGGGGGCTTTTCTATCTACTGGTGTGCTTAGAAGATTGAGAGAGAGATTGTTCCTTTTTTTGTATATATAGGAGAAAATATTTTGTTATCTCAATAATCTTTATAGAGAATTTCAATTTTGGGTTCTATTGTTAAATGTTACAGATCCTATCCCATTTCAAGTGGTGCATTTTTCTTTTGATATTGGCATAAATCAGTGATACGCCTGAGAATGATTCTTTTTTTGCCAAGACCCTTTTAATTTACTCATTTCATAAGTGAGATCTGGCCAGGGGAAAAAAACTTTTCTTAGAGGGTATTTTTTTTCCATTTGCAATTTAATTCATATTGATTTGGGAGATTACTTATATTCTTAAATTGTAATTGTTTTGAATTGTATTTCACATCTATTCTGTGTAAGCAATTATTTTTTTCCACTGTCCTTTTAATAAAAAAGCATTTCCTGAATTTGGATTTTGCTATACTTTGAATATTTAAACTTAGAATCATGTATTGTCTTTCAAACAAAAACTGACAAGTAGGCAGAATCATTTTTCTTTACCAAAGAGAAACCTATATTGTTGTGTATCTATAAAAACTGTAAACTCTAAAATGAATGATGACTGATTGTTATTAGATTATTTTTTCATTCTTGTTTTACAATTGGAAGAAAGTTTCATTCTCTCTTTATCGAAATCTGGATGGAGTTGTTCAGGAGGTCTGAATAGCCAAAGTCTAAGAGAGTATTTTGGAGTCTTTAGAGAATGGCATTGAATCCTTTTGCTTTCATTTCTACACATATCTCTATTTTCGCTAAATTCAAATAAATGTCTTTACTTTCATTACAAAGGAAGAAATATTTACAAAGCATTATGAAAAATTCAATAAAATTATATAACTTCCAAGTATTTTGCAGTGTACTGTAGGCATCTCTCATATCTCTTTTACTAATCCTCATAGTATTATTTTAAAGTAAGCAGATATTAATATGTACTGCTGTTGGATGGAGAAGTTAAGCCACAGGATCTTTAAAGGAAGTACCAGGACCGTTAGGATTTAAAATGGTCATATTTTAATAATTAAAATTTTGGCTGGATTTGAAAATCAGTTATTTGATTTTATGGATATTATTATTATTAATATTGTAATCATCATTGTCCAATTCTTATATATAATAATGTTGTGAAGGTTTGGATCTGCAATGACTCCCCTAAAACTAATGCTAACATATCTAATAATTCATTGGGTCCTCTTATGAAAACAGAAAAATAAGTCTAATGATAAACACTAAAGCATTTTAATGTAAATCTTATGTACATTTATTTTAATGTAAATATAATACACCAACTTCATATAGAAATAGCTAAAATTATATAATTTCACTGACAAATTATTATAGTGAATCCTTATTTAACAATTCCATTGGGAAATAGAATGCCTACTTTATAGATTTTGTTATATCAAGCTCTTACTATATATAGTTAAGTTTTAAGGGAGATGATTAGTCTTGAGGTAAATTCTAGTCCATGTAAAAGAGATGTCTTATATAAGAGATAATAAAACTTTTTTTTACCACTTGAAAAGCATACTGAGCTTAGGTAGTTATGTATATGAAAGCATTTTCTCATTAACAATTTTTGACTGAAATTTAAGGATGTTCCATGGACATTTTAAAGTCACTACTATCAAAACTGAAATCACTTTCTTTCCCCTCAAATTCTCCCTTCTCCCTAACTCTTTTATTGCTATGGAGGGTACCACCATCCACCTAGTCACCTAGACTTTCCACCTAAGTGGTCCTATCATCTTCTCTTAGGTACCCAAATGACTATTCCTAATCTACTCAGATTCAATTCCCTGATGTCCTAACACAAACACCCACCCCCACACACCCAACCCCACCCCCACTCCCTCAATACACCTGAAAGTATCTTTAAGGGCCCAAGTATAATGTATTCCTGCACTAATATCTGCTACAGAACCCTCAACAACAAAAGGAATAATTTATATAGATCTTACTATGTGCAAAGCATTTTATAGATTTACTCTCATTTGACCCTCACAACAACCCAGGGAGGTTAATACTATTATTATTATCATTTTAGTTGAAGAAACTGAAGGAGAAAGAGGTTAAGACTTGCCCATGGTCATACAGCTAGAAAGTAAACTGGTAAGGCTGGATTTGAACTCAGGTCTTTTTGACTTCAGGTCCACTAGCTTTCTATCCACTGTGCCATCTAGGTGCCTCTAGATGGTAAAAGAAGCCTGAATAACATTCTTATTTGGAGATGACAAGATCCCACTACATTGGTTAGAGAGAGATTGAAACCCCCAGCCACAAAGTTGCTGCTGGGGAAGCTCTGTGTGTGATAGATGAAGTAGTTCACTCAATGGTGGTAACTTTTTACTTTAACAAATTATTTTTTATAACTAGAAACTAAGGTAAGACTATGTGTGGCAGGTTCAAGGATTCTTGCGGATGGCAGTGTGGGTGAGATCCAATACCTTTCCATTTATTCAACTCCTTTTTCCCATCATCTCCATTCTCTATTCACATGGAGGTACATTTAGGAGAATAATCTACAAGTAGGAAAGGGTCCAGAAGTGCAAAAATGGTGGGAACAAGTATACAAGTCCCTGTGGTCTCAGTTCAGACAGAAGAGAATTCATCATTACCAAGCTATATGTAGCAAGGATAGGGACAGCCCCTCACCCATCATTCCTTGCTACCATGTCTGTAAGCAGCTCCCGACATTGTCCTTTCCTGATCTTTTGAGAGTCAGCAATGAGCCAAAATCGAGGAGGGAGAAATTTCTTCTATAATCAGAAAGACAGTTGCAATTCTTAGTCAATATTATAATTTTATTCTATTTTTTGATAAAAAAAATCTCCATGCCCAAATCATATTCAAGTTCTTTCCAGCCTAGTACCAATGTTGATACCCTTTTAGCCTAAGAAAAGAAACCTTAGTCAAACATCCCCAGAAAAAAAATTTGTAAGAGTTGCTTTATTACTGTGAGTATAAGTATGTCAATGAGAAATTGAAATTGTGTGTGTGGATTTATGAATACCAGGAAAGTATTTATGACAGACTGTGAACTTATGCTTAGGGCTAAGTCTAGAACAAATATACTATAATATATTACACATTTTATAGACCCTTGCCAACTTTCCAAAACAATTCCATTCAACAAAAATTTTTAAGTGTTTACTTAAGACACTGTATAGTACTGGAAAAAGATAGGTATGATAACAGCGCTACTCTCAAAGAGTTTACAATCTACTCAGAGCGGGGCAAGTATACAAATAATTGTGATACTAGGGAGAGTGATATAAATGCAAAAAAGGGAGTTAATAAAAGAGTAATGCAAAATATAAGATAGAAGCTATTTTCATCTGATTAGAAATGATAAGGAAGAGGCTTTAGAGAAGGTAGCATCTCAGTTGTGTCTTCAAGAAAGGGGAGGTCTTCAACAGGTTGACATAAAACATAAGTGAGAGTTTATATATGTGGTTCATTCTAGTGATGGGGAATGTCTCAGGAACAAAAATAGGAAGGGACAGGACAAGAATGGGGGATTGAAGGAAGTCTACTTTGGTCAGAATACAGACTATGGGATGACATATAACATGAGATAAAGCTGTACAGGTAGATTGGAGCCAGACTATGGAGAGTTTCAGATATCAAAGAAGACAACGGAGAGCCAATGCATATTTTTTAGTAGGAAGGCAACATGATCTTTAGGAAAATTAATTAGTAATAGTATAAAATAGATAAGAAAAATTATAAGCCTAGACATCAAAAGATGAATTGGGAGATTATTACTATACTATACTATAGTTTAAGTAAAAAGAGAGCTCAAAGTAAAATGTGTGGCAGAGATGTCTAGTAGATGCCAGAAGCATGACTTTTCTTTTAGACATCCAATAGCTCACATTTTTATAGTACTTTACAATTTACAAAGCATGTTTTTCATACAAATCATATAAAGTAAGCACCATAAATATTATGATCCCAATTTTACGGATGAGGAAACTGAGCCTTAGAGAGTTTACCTTTCTTAGTTGTATAGCTGTTAAGTGTTTGATCAAGTATGTGAGACCAGGTGAGATGGCTCCATATCCAATACTATACCATGATGTTTCTCTTACTTAGTATTCTCACATTGACTTCAAGGCAAAAAAAAATTTGGGAAAAATTCATACACTCCAAAGTGCAAATAATATGTTTATACCTTTCAAGAGCATAGAGACTTCCTTGGCCATTTAGACCAACACACACACACACACACACACACACACACACACACACACACACACA
>JAJPUD010000925.1:522263-534590 GCA_023553655.1 Myrmecobius fasciatus
ACACACACACACACACACACACACACACACACACACACACACACACACATATATATAAACACCTCATAAATGGTTACCTACCCTTTGTCTGAAGACATATAGTGAGTGTCAACCTATTCTCTCTCATTATCCATTTAGATAGCATTTTCAGCATGCTTTTCATTAAATCAAGTCTGAATCTGCAACTTCTTATTGTTCTACCTTTGTGCTTTGGTGCCATAATAAAACATCTAATCCTTATTCCACATAAGAGCTTTTAAAATACTTGAAGACAGGTATCCCATGTCCCCTGAATCTTCCTCCTTTTTTTTTTTTTTTGGAGGAACCTCTGAAGCAGGGTTCCTTCAAGTAATGCTCCTTTGGAATGGTCCTAAGACTCTTTACCATTGTAGTTGCCATCTTCTCTAATTTCTTCAAGTGATCAATATTATCTCTCAAAGTTATTAGGCACACAAATTTAACATAAGGCTCTAGAAATCATCTGACTCGGGCAGAATACAGCAGGATGACCATTTCCTTATTCCTGGAAACTATGCCTCTCTTACTGTAGGCCAAGATTAGATCTTTTTCTGACATTACAATCCACTAATTTAGCTTATGATCCACTAATATTTTTTTAATACTTTTCAGACAAATTACTGACCACATAGGGGCAGCTAGGTGGCGCAGTGGTTAGAGCACCAGCCCAGAAGTCAGGAGGACCTGAGTTCAAATCTGGTTTCAGACACTTCCTAGCTGTGTGACCCTGGGCAAGTCACTTAACCCCAATTGCCTCAGCAAAAAGCAAAAAAAAATTACTGACCACATCTTCCTCATCTTGTACTCATGAATTCAATTTTTGGATTCAAATATATAATTTGACTTTTAGCCTTGTCAAATTTAATCTTACTAGAAGTAGCAAGATGGCACAGTGAATAGAAATTTGAGCCTAGAATGAGGAAGATGTGAGTTCCTAATCCATTGCAAAAACTTAATGTGTGACTCTGGACAAGCCTTTAACCTCTGTCTGCCTCAATTTCCTTAATTGTAAAACAGGGCTAAAAAGAGTACTTACCTCATAGGGCTGTTGGAAAGCTCAAGTCATATATTTGTAAAGCACTTAACATAATGTCTAATCCATAATAGGTACTACATAAATGATTATTCCCTTCTCATAATAGTTTTGACCCAATGTTCTAATCTGTAGATATCTTTTTGGTTCTTGTCTATCAGCCAGTGTAGTTGCTATCCTCAGGATATGCTCTGTGCTTGAGAAGATCAGAAAGACATAAATGCCAACATTCTTATCTAGCTAACTTACTTGGTACAAGTCAACCCTGAAAAGTATCATGCTCCACTGATTTCAGAAAACTACTATGGCAAAAGAAAGAATAAAAATTCACAAAGCTACAAGAATTACTTAAAAGAAAGCTGAGAAGTGTTTAAAAATTGAAAGAGTTAAAGAAAATACTCTTTTCAAATTTAGGATCAAAATAAAAAATGGAAAAGCATAATCTTAATTATTTAAATAAAGGATGAATAGATAAAATGTGATTTTTTTTTCAGTGTAGCAATAGCATTATGAAACAAAGTAATGGTAATTTCTATGCATAGCTGAAATGATTAAGTCCTACCTCTTTTGCTGATATAGGGCAAGTTCATCTCTGGCCAACTATGTCAGAATACAGTTAGCTATCTGGTAGTGTTCTGTCGATCTCCTGTTAGAGTGAAATTGATTTTGTTTTTGCTTTTTTGTACTAAGGAGGATATGATTCCCCCTTTTCCAACAAACTAATATAAATCTAATGATTTAGTATTATTGTGGTTGTAACAGTAAAATGGAATGACTATATTTCTATTTTTTGGAAGCACACATCATCTAATACAGCAATATCCCAATGATTGTATATTGAAGGCCTCAAGATAGGGTATCATGGAAAAGACATATTGGGTCACCAACTTCTGTCTCATACAATTTGCTCATGAGGACTCTGATGAGTAGCGGGGAGGCAAAAAGTTCTAGCCAGAACAAAACTCTAGGAATATGAATTGTCTGAATTATTATGCATGTTCCTTTCATCACTAGGGGAGGATATACTTCCTCTGTGTCTGGCCTGATATGCTGCATAGAGTATACTTTCAAAAAATGTTTCTTGAGCAAATAAATTAAAGAATATCCCCAATGAAGATTTCATGATTTGTCTGGCTCTTATTTTCCCCTCTTAATCCTGCTCTATATGTTCTCTAAAAGTGCTAAATATGTTATTCTCTTTGCTGATTGACTAAAATAATTTTGTCTTATGAGGATTGGATCTATATCTTTTAATAGACAGTTTATAACTTAATTATGTTTCTATCATTCCAATGGACATGGGCAGTGGTTGTAGGAGAATGAATTTGTTAAATGGTACTCCATTAACTTAAGGGTTGAAGTAAGCTGAAATGGCATCTTATTCTAACCAAGTTAAAGAGTAGATTTTTGTGAATTGGTGTCATGGAAACTGATGCTCTTTAGTTCATACTAAAAAGTTCCTAATACCAACTTAGAAAGTTTGATTTTAGTTACAGAGGCCTTGGATACAACTGAGCAGTTTTTCTCTTGACATTAATAAGGTTTGAAATTAAGAAATTTTCCATACCAAACTATATATATTCAGTGCTTAAGAGAATCCATAGTTATAGATTTGTAAAATGGAAGGACTTCCCTATGCCAAAGAAATTACAAGACCAGTCTCTATCCCACTTGACTAGCACCCAGTTGGGACTTGTTAGAATGGGAACAGCCAATTCTTCTTGGGCTTCTGTCATGGTTCTAACTCCATCCTGAAATTCCTATTAAACTGCAAGTTTAGGGTGCCATTAAATCAAATCACTGAAGCAGATCAGGGGAGAGTTCTCTGTAACTCAAAGATTAAATCAATATATAATATATATATATATGTATACATATATATATATATGTTATACCCAGCTGAAACTTATGAAAATTTAGACACACACACACATATATATGTAATATAAATTAGACTGTTGCATTTAATTTTAACCAAGAATTGCTAATATTATCCAAATAATTTTTATGCTTTTTCTGAGTGGGTCTGATATGATGAAAATAAATTTTATTGGCATAACTTAATAACAAAACTATTTTTATATGTTTGTAATAATTTTATATGTGAAAAAGAAATGTTTATGTAGAAATATGTATTTTTTTATTTTTATTTTCATTTATTTATTTATTATTAAAGCTTTTTATTTGCATAACATATGTATGGGTAGTTCCTCAACACTGATCCTTACAAAGCTTTCCATTACAAATTTTCCCCCCAGTCTCCTCCCCTCCCCTAGATGGCAGGAAGTCTACTACATGTTAATTATATTAAAATACTTGACAAGTTGAATATATGTATACATATTTCCATACTCATCTTGCTGTGCAAGAACAATCGTATCTACGTGAACAAAAAATATCTGAGAAAGGAAACCCAATGCAAGCAAACATCAATAGAGATCATGGAAATGATATGTTGTGGTCCAATTTTCATATCCCTCTTTCTGGGTGTATATGGCTTTCTTCACTGAACAACTGGAACTGGTTTAAGACATTTAATTGTTGAAGAGAGCCATGTCCATCAGAATTGGTCATCATATAATATTGTTGTTGCTGTGTATATTGATCTCCTGGTTCTGCTCATTTCACTCAGCATCAGTTCATGCAAGTCTCTCCAGGCCTCTCTGAAATCATCCTGCTGGTCATTAGAAATATGTATTTTTTTATTTTTTATTTTTTTTTAATTTTATTTTATTTGCATAACATATGTGTGGGTAATTCTTCAACAATAACCCTTACATAGCTTTCTGTTACAAATTTTTCCCCCCAACTCCCCACCCCTCCCCTAGATGGCAGGATATCCCCTACATGTTAATTATGTTAAAATATTGGCAAATCGAATATATGTATACATATTTCCAAACTTATCATTGTTGTGCAAGAAAAATCTTATCTACACAAATAATATATCAGATAAAGGAAACACAATGTAAGCAAACATCAATCAAGGAGTATGAGAATGTTATGTTGTGGTCCACATTTCGCATCCCTCTCTCTGGGTGTATATGGCTTTCTTCAGTGAATAATTGGAGGTGGTTTGAAACATTTCATTGTTGAAGAGAGCCATGTCCATCAGAATTGATCTTCATATAGTACTGTTGTTGCTGTGTATAATGATCTCCTGGTTCTGCTCATTTCACTCAGCATCAGTTCATGTAAGTCTCTCCAGGCCTCTCTGAAGTCATCTTGCTGGTCATTTCTTACAGAACAATAATAAGAAATAGGTATTTTGAATCAAATTATTTAAAGTGAACATTTGCAATCCATTAATCAGGATTCCTCTGCTAAGTGTTTAATAGAAGAAAAAACTGTTTTCATTTTTTAAAGAGTTTTTTTTTTAATGCCAGGATGGTAAACTAATGAGACAGAATGCATGAGAACCAACAGAACACTCAATTCTAACATGTACACAATTTACCAGTTGGTGAGTAGATAAAGGATATACTCTAAATACCTGGTTGATGGGGAGTTCAAACTGATGTGCTTAATTCCAGTGCAGTGGTCATAGGTTAGATTGCTGATGTTGAAGACTTATTTTAATTATTTTAATCAGGAAATGGTTGATTTTAAACCAAATTCTAACACTATGTCAGATGGTGCAAATAAGGAAAAAAACAAGATTCTGATTACACAGATGTGAGAATGACTGTGTCTTTAACACAATGACAAAGATAGTTCAGAATCAAAAAGGTCTGGTTTTTAGAATAGCAGAAGGAACACTTAAATGGATACTCAAAAAATTGGATTCTATCTCTTGCTGTGTGATCTTGAACAAATTACTCATCCACTCTTGGCTTTGGTTTCTTCAGCTGTAAAATGAGAGCAATGGACCAGATCAAAGGTTCTTAACCAAGGGTCTGTGAATTTACTTTAAAAAATTTTGTTAACTCTATTGTATAATAGATTTCTTTGTAATTCTTATGCATTTAAAAACATGATCTGAGGAGGAATATGTAGTCTTCACCATATTGCTAAAGGGATCTATGGCACAAAAAAGTTAAAAACTTTTGATTAACTAATCTCAGGTTTTTTTCTAACTCTCAAAATCCATGTTCCTTTCATCCTCACAGGTCTCTGAGGACAGGCAAGGAGGGGAAAAGTCTGTCTTTTAATTTGTTGCTGTGATCCTGAAGGCTGTTGGGTATGAAAATGATCAGGAGAAGATAAAGATACTTTCCTGGGAGTATAGTAACTTTCCCTGTTAACCTGCTACAGTTTGATGTTGGGTAACCCTTTGAGCAGCATCTAAGTATCAAAGCTGTCAATTGTATGTACGAGGTTAACTTGAGGGCAGTGATAAACTCCAGTTGAAAATGTGGTAGTATAGGTGGAGGAGGATTCCAATCAGAAAATATATGGAGGAGAAAACTGAGCAAATCAATGAATTTTTTCAGCAGTTTAAGATTTTTGCTTTCCTTTCTGTCTCCTTTCCTACTGCTCATTTTTTTTCCTTCTTTCACTGTCAAATATACTATGCAGTGAAAAAATGTATGAAAGTATCTTTTGTGTATTCTCAATTAATGTGATGGTCTTCCTGGTTCTTTAAATGAAATCCTGAGGGACAGTTTAGCTAAACTTTAAATCTCATTTTTTTTTTAAAGTTTGTATAATCTAGTTGTTTTTATGTTGAATAATCCAGGGATTTATTGTGCATAATTAATTTTTAAAGAAAGAATAAAAAATGTCTTTCTCTTTTTATCTTATTATGGATTCTCATTTAAACCAAGTGGTGAGATTCCTACCAGAAACTCTCGCAAGAACCTTCTAAATATTATACAAGAAGATCAAAAAAGTGAGAACTAAACATGGATAGAAAGTTTTGAGTGTTACAAAACAATGATTTTTTTCTCTTTTAAAATATAAATTCTTCCTTTTGATAAAGCTGGTTCTGATAGATTTTTGGAGAAGCCCATTAGTGAAAATGATACTTCTGATATATGGTTTTTGTAATATCTTTCCTAGTCCTAATATGAATAGATATATAGTACATGCTGACTCATTAAAAAATCAAATTACATTGTTTCAGTGCTAGAAATGATACTATATTGAACTTTTTATTTTCTCATGGAACCAAAGTTATGAATACTATGTTAGATTTCTCTGTCTCTGAAAGCAGTGCTATTAACTCCAGCATCCAGGTGTCAATGCATGATTTAATATTGCCTAGCAACTCAGGGCTCACTAGGAATTGAAACCATGGATCCTGTGGGGCTTTCTCCTAACTAGAAGCTACTCTGCCTGAGTGGAAAGAGTAATTCCCTGATGTTCCTTTTCAAAATTCTAATTACATTAACTCCTTCCTTACTCTATAATCCATGGAGTTTCATATAGGCAAAAATACAGAAATTGCTTTGTTGGTTTTTTGAATGGCTTACAGAAGTGGTGTCAAACTCAAATAGAAATAGAGCCACCAAATTGTATGTAAGGATCTCTACAAGCCACATATTTTAAAAATATATATATTTTCTATATTTTATTTTTCTTATTTAATTAAATATTTCTCAACTACATTTTTGATCTGATTTGAGCTATATTAAGGAGTGTTTCAGGTAGCCTGTTTGATACCTTTGATCTTGTCAAAATGCTCTGGCTTGAAAAGGAATACAAATTTCACTATTTTCAAGATTCCTATTTTTAAGATTCTCTGAGTACAGGATATCTTTTCATTGATAAAATTTAGGAATTGATAGTGTAATAGAAATTAACTTAATGAAATTGGAGATTTGGCCAACCAGTTGACCAATATAAGAGATGTTTGAGACTCAGAAATCTCAATATAGAATCAAACTCAGATTCTAGTTATCTAAATAAAAAAGTTTTATCTTCATTTGTAATATTGTTTACAGATAAATAAATCTAATATTTATTTTATCAGGATATATATATTTATCAGTATTGTAGATAAATCCTGATATAATTTCATCTGCTAAAACCTTTCTGGATACTACTTGAGATCCTCTATCCAAAAAAAAAAAAAAAAAAAGGAAGTAGAACATAGGATCAATGTTTGCTAGACTAATGATATATTCAGACCACAGGTTCTTAAACTAAGTCATGACACCCATTTGGGATCACATAACTGAATGTGGGCATTGTGAAATTATGGTTTATTTACAGTAAATGTTTGATTTGTATGCTTCTTTTATATACACATACCTGGGACTGTATAAAAATTTCTTGGGCAAAAGGAGGCCATGAATGGTAAATGTTTAAGAAATCCTGATTTAGACTACTATTTTTTTCTCCCAATGGCAGAAAGGTGAGATGGAAGGATATGACTATTTTTTTGTAGGGTCATCTTTAAGTAAGGCTAAGTATGTTCCAGATTTACAAAGTAACTATGTCTTTGTCAGTTATTCATTTGTCCAAACCTATTTTTTAAATCATTTTTGTTTTTGTTTTTTGTATTGAAACAAACACAATCTACTCATCTTATCAAGGATATCCTTGAAAAAGATATAAGAAATAAGTCAGACTTTCACTTATGATACCTGCCTAGCAGGCCATACCTTTAAATGGTGTGGCAAATATGGGATCCCAATGTACTTACCATTTGTTGACTATAAAAAAAGTATTTAATTTGGCAGAGCATGTTACCTTAATAGCTCCCCTTCATAAGGCATAGGACATGCAAAGAAAACTTCTAGATGATATGTCTTATATACATTAAAATCATATAGCAGAGATAACTTTGTTCAATGAATCTAACACAAGAAGAGGTTATTCAAGGCAGAACTCAGGTGGGAGCATCAGGGAATTCCCTATAGAAAGATTTGCAGATAACATTATGCTGATTGCATTCAGCCCTGGAACTCAAGAGATTCTTCAAAATGAGATCTATAATAGTTCAAAATGGAAAGCTTAACTATGTTTATAAGAAAAAAAATGCTTATTACCTAGAAAAGTATATGCAGTTAGACAGCTCATATTACTGGTTCATCAGCATATATCTCTTGACAGATATCATGACCTGGACCCAGAATTGAATAGGAGGAAAGTGAACTGGATTGCTTTTGGGAAATTGTTTCATGCTTTTAAGGACACCAAGCTTCTTTCTGAAACAAAGCCTCTTCCTTGTAAATATATTTGTTGGATGATGCTGTATATCTCCAAGTCATATTGTGTTGTGAATACTTCTTTTTCCCCTTTGGAGAGCTGTTAAAACTTTTACAAACATGCCTCTGGTAGGAATCTACAAGATTGGATGAAATATCACAGATTCTCTTAAGTATAGAAGTTTGTACATGTTACTCAGTACCACTTCTTGATAGCAAGGAGCTTTATAAATTTCATCATATGAATTTCATTCACTATATGAACTATGCATGTTCAGGCATTTTTCAATTTTTCAGGCTCTTTATAACCCCATTTGTGGTTTTCATGGCAAAGATACTGCAGTGGTTTGCCATCTTCTCCAGTTCATTTTTATAGATGAAGGACTAAGGTATAAGTACCTTGCGCCAGGTCACACAGCTAGTAAGTGTCTGAGGTAGGATTTGAAGTCACACAGATAAGTCTTCCTGTCTACTGGCCTGGCCTCTAATACCATCTAGCTGCCCATTATATGAAGTAGCTATTTCTTTTATTTGTCCTAAATAATGTGATAAGTGAATATAAATCTTGAAAGTCACCTTCACAAGCACAAGATGGGAGAGGGATGACCGGAATTTGAAAAAGATCTAGGGATTTTAGTGGACTGCAAACCCAAAATGAGTTGATATGGTGTGATATGACAACCAAAAGCTAATGTGATCCTGTGTGGAAGGACACAGTGGTCAGGATTAGAGAACTGATACTGTCACCGTAGACTGTCCTACTTTTCTTAATTCTAGTGCCTTCCCTCTATTGACTATCTTAAATTTATCCTATATATAGCTTTTTTTTTTTTAACATAGTTGTTAAATGTTTTCTCTCCCTATTAGACTGTGGAGTCTTTGAAAGCAGGGACTGGTTTTTTGTTTGTTTGTTTGTTTTGTTTTGTTTTGTTTTTATTTTCGATGTTTCCAGAGCTTAGTACAGTGCCTGACAGTGTTTTGGTTTTTTGGTCTTGTTCAGCTGCTCAACTCTTTGTGATCCTGTTAGAAATTTTTTGGCAAAGATTTAGAAGGGTTTACCACTTCCTTCTCTAGCTCATCTAATGGATGAGGAAACTGAGGCAAATAAGGTTAAATGATTTGCCTGGGGGTCTGAAGTCCTATTTGAATTCAGGTTCTCTGACTCCAGACCTGGCACTATCTATTATTGTTCTGATGACACATTGTAATGGCTTAATAAATGCTTATTTGACTTTTTGAAAAGAATGTTATTTGTATTAATTTTATACTTTTTCTCTTCAAAAGATAAATGATCCTTTTGCTAAGTTAGAAGATTTACAATCAAAAATCTGTTGGGAGAATCTTAGAAGCTGATAGAGTAAGTTTCTCATATTTCCATGTAACAGATTAATATTATTCAAGTATACTGGGATTACTGTATATTTATACCTGAATGTTGAGGTGTTTTCTATTGTGGAGATAGACTAAATACATATATCTAAAGTGATAAGAATAGGGATATGAGATTTCACTCTTATGAGAAACACCTAGATAAGACAACTCCATCAAGACAAGTTTTAGTATCTTCTCTGCCACTTGTAGTCTGAGCTGCTTAGAACATTAAGAATAAATTTAGGGGCAGATAAGTGTCGCAGTGGATAGAGCACCAGCCCTGAAGTCAGGAAGACTTGAGTTCAAATCTGGTCTGAGACACTTAACATTCCCTAGCTATGTGACCCTGGGCAAGTCACTTAACCCCAATTGCCTCAGCAAAAAAAAGAAAAAAAAAGTAAATTTAGCAGGATCACACAGCTGGTACATGTCAGAGGTGGGACTTGAACATAAGTTTTTGGCTCCAGCACACACTGTCTACCCACTGACTTGTTTGTCCTTTGTTTTTGAAGGGGCTCAGTGATGTCATGGAGTGAGGTCTTGATTAGCAAATGAATTGGATTTAAGCAAGGGAGAGTCGCACAAAATCCTTAGCTTTTCTTTCTGAATCATCAAAGTCCAATGCCAATAGGAAAATCAGGATGACCAGTGATAGCGCAGGATGAAGTGGATAACCTTGTTATTTTCCATATCTGACCAAGTCTTAAGTGCTTCATAATGCCCGATTCAGTCACCTTCATGGCCATTGGAACAAATTGCTCTCATCTATCTATTTTTGATGAGAGAAGTCTATATGCTAACTCCCCATGTTTGAGGCCTGTCAGTTACCCACAAGCTGGGTTAGCCCTTCTGCCAAGACAGTTTTACCAGGGTATGGCTGCCACACATGCTACAGCTTTTTGGAGCCACAGGTGAAAGTTGGATGAAAGGGGAACACCAAAGGTGGATGAGCAGCCCTGAAAAGGGTTCTGCAAACCCTCATACCAGAAGTGCTAATACTCCTAAGCACCCCATCCACTCATTTATTGACTCTGAGATACCTTTGAGACATTTAGTTTATGGGACAAATACTATGTATGGCTTCAACAATGACATGAAATCTTTTTCTTTTTCTTTTTAAATTTTATTTTATTTGCAAAACATATGTATGGGTCATTAACCCTTACATAGCTTTCTGTTACAAATTTTTCCCCCCAACTTCCCACCCCTCCTCTAGATGGCAGGCTATCTACTACATGTTAATTATGTTAAAATACTTGATAAATCGAATATATGTATAAATATTTCCAAACATCATTATTGTGCAAGAAAAATCATGAAAGACATATCAGATAAAGGAAACACAATGTAAGCAAACATCAATCAAGAGTATGAGAATGTTATGTTGTGGTCCACATTTCACATCCCTCTCTCTGGGTGTATATGACTTTCTTCAGTGAACAACTGGAAGTGGTTAGAAACATTTCATTGCTGAAGAGAGCCATGTCCATCAGAATTGATCGTCATATAGTATTGTTGTTGCCGTGTATAATGATCTCCTGGTTCTGCTCATTTCACTCAGCATCAGTTCATGCAAGTCTCTCCAGGCCTCTCTGAAATCATCCTGCTGGTCGTTTCTTACAGAACAATAATATTCCATAATATTCATATACCATAATTTATTCAGCCATTCTCCAATTGAAGGGCATCCATTCAGTTTCCAGTTTCTAGCCACTACAAAAAGGGCTGCCACAAACATTCTTGCACATGTGGGTCCCTTTCCCTCTTTTAAAATCTCTTTGGGATATAAGCCCAATAGAAATGCTGCTGGCTCAAGGGGTATGCACAGTTTGATAACTTTTTGAGCATAGCTCCAAATTGCTCTCCAGAATGGACATGAAATCTTTTTCATGTGTATTTCATGTGATCTTCCTGGGAATGAGATAAAACACATACATATATATGTATATATGTATATATATATTTGTATAAATAAAATGATTATGGCAAATCCAAAATGAGTTTTCTACTACTTTGTTAATGAAAAATTTCCTTATTTTTACTATGAGAAAAATTATCAGCTTTATTGGGGAATATTCATAACTAAGTAGTTTATAGATGAGCTTTCTAATGACTATTGATGCCCCTAAAGTTTCAGGCTTTTCCAGGATAGTCAGTTTCAGTCTTTTCTGCAGCTACATAGCATATCCTAACAGCAAACAGACAAGGTGAGAATATGGATAAATAAGTAGAAACTCAGAATCACTACTAGAAAAAATAAATTAAAACATGCCTTTTTGATGACATAGAATCCATATAGAAAAGATGGCTCATTATTTCCCTCATGGTCATCCTTGCAAAAGAAATTGCTTAGAGTATTACAATATATGACTTAAAGTAGTCTTATTAAAGAAATAACCCACAGTAAACTCATTAGATACATTTTCCCTCTTCCCTCATGTAACAGTTACTTCTTACATTAGAATATAAATATGAAGATACCTGTAATTTTTCATTCCTCAAAAGTTCAGCTGAAGCTAAAAAAAATGATTTCTTTAAAGTTTGTGGTAAGTAGTTCTTTTTGTTCTGACAATGGTTCTTTTAAAATCAGTTATGCATTTTAGCCTTTATAAATATTTTATGGCTTCAAGAATGATATTCGATTTAATAATGAAAACAGGGGCAGCTAGGTGGCGCAGTGGATAGAGCACCAGCCCTGAAGTCAGAAGGACCTGAGTTCAAATCTGGTCTCAGACACTTCCTAGCTGTGTGACCCTGGGCAAGTCACTTAACCCCAATTGCCTCAGCAAAAAAAGCAAAAAAAAAAAAAAA
>JAJPUD010000926.1:4912-49068 GCA_023553655.1 Myrmecobius fasciatus
ATGAACACAATTACAAAACACTTCTCACACAGATAAAATCAGGTCTAAACAACTGGAAAAATATCAATTGTTCATGACTAGGCCCAACTAATATAATAAAAATGATGATTCTGACTAAATTGGTCTACTTGCTCAGTACTATACCAATCAAACTGGCAAAACATTGTTTTATAAAACTAGAAAAAAATAATAACAAATTCATCTGGAAGAACTTAAGGTAAAGAATATCAAGGAAATTAATGGAAAAAAAAAGGATGGTGACTTAGCAGTACCAAACTTAAAACTATACTAAAAAGCAGCAGTCATCTATGTTGTACTGGCTAAGAAATAGAGTGGTGGATCAGTGGAATAGATTAGAAATACATGACACAATAATCAAGGCCTATAGCATTCTAGTATTTGATAAACCTCCAAACTCCAACTTCTGGAATAAGAACTCTCTATTTGACAAAAATTGCTGGGAAAACCGGAAAACATGTCAGAAACTTGGCATAGACCTACATCTCACACCCCATACCAAAATAAAGTCAGAATGGATATATGATTTGGGCTTAAATGATAATACCATAAACAAATTAGGAGAACAAGGGATAATTTATCTATCAGATCTTTGGAGAAAAAAGGAATTTATGACAAAGGAAGAACTTATGACCAAGAAAGAATAGAGCACATTATGAAAGACAAAGTTGACAACTTTGAATACATTAAATTAAAAAGTTTTTGCACAAACAAAATCAATAGAAACAAAATTAAAAGGGAAAACCAAAGCTGGGAAAAAAATCTTTAAAGCCAGTATTTCTGATAAAGGTCTTACTTCTAAAATATATAAAGAACTGTGTCAAATTTATAAGAATACATGTCATTCCCCAATTGATAAATGGTCAAACGATATGAATAGACACTTTTCAGAAATTAAAATTAAAGCTATTTATAGCTATGTGAAAAAATGTTCTAAATCACTATTGAGTAAAGAAATAAATATTAAAGCAACTTTAAGATACCACCTCACAACTCTCAGATTGGCTAAGATGGCAGGAAAAGATAATGATAAATGTTAGAGAGAATGTGAGAAAACTAGAACACTAATGCATTGTTGTTGGAGTTGTGAAATGACCCAACCATTCTGGAGAATAATCTGGAACTATGCCCAAAGGGCATAAAACCATGCATACTCTTTGACTCAGATGTGCCATTACAGGGTCTTTATCCCAAGGAAATCATAAAGGAGGGAAAAGAACTCACATGTGCAAAAATGGTTGTAGCAGCTTTTTTTATGGTAGCAAAGAATTGGAAAGGGAGTAGATGCCCATAAATTGAGGAATGGTTGAACAAGTTGGGGTATATGAAGGTATTAGAATATTGTTGTTTAAAAAATGAACAAGCTTATCAGAGAAAAACTTGGAAATATTTACATGAACTGATGCTGAGTGAAACAAGTAGAACCAGTAATACATTATACACAACAAAAGCAAGAATGTGCCTTAATCAACTATTAAAGGTTTGGTTCTTCTTAGTAGCTCATGAGCCAAAGAAATTTCAATAGACTTTGGACAGAAAATGCCATCTTCAACCAGAAAAAGAAGTGAGGAGACTGAACATAAATCGACACATGCTATGTTCATTTCCTTTTTTTTTTCTCTCCCATGTTTTTTTTTTCCTTTTGCTCTGATTTTTCTCTCCCAACATAATTCACAAAACAATGTGTATTAAAAATAAACTTTAAAAAAAGGAGGGAGTTATATGCTTACATCTCCTCTTTAGGACCAAGCTAAGTTAATATAATAATGTAGAATTGTTTCTGTGCTTTTGTTGTTATCTTCACTAATTTTCTTGCAATTAATTAATGTGTTATTTTTTTGGTTCTAATTACTCAAAATTGTATCAGTATATATAATTCTACCCATATCTCTATGATTCTTTGAATTCCTTATTTCTTACAATGCAATATTTACCACAGTTATTTGTTTAGTCATTTCCCAATTGATGGTTAGCTATTTTGTTTCCAATTTATTTTGTTAATACCAAAATTCTGATTTTGATGGATATAAGTAAATATGCATGTGTGTACATACATATAATCATATGTATTATATATATATGTATGTATATACATGTATGAACTTTCTTTAATCTTTTTTGGGATGGTGCAATATTTGAGCAGTTTAGGTACTAACTTGGTATAATTCCAAAGTGCTCTCTGTAATGTTTGGACCAATTCATAAATATTCTTGTGAAGATTTTTATAAATATTTTACTGACTGCTTCATAAATAATTTAAAAAGATTTAACTTAAATATGAGTTACACAAATGGAAAATATTACTTCTAGTGCCTCAGCATTCAATACAGAAAATGAATCATTTGAAGGATCAATGATTCCCTAAAACACAGATCCATTTTCAACAAATTTACTAAGAAGAAAACAATTATTACTCTTGTTATCAAAGATTTAGAGTGAGAAAGGACTTCATGATATTCTAGAGATCTTATTTCCAAGTCAGCTCTTTATAGATAAAGAAATGAGCCTCAGAAAGGTAAAAAAAATTATCCAACATTTCAAACAAAATTTAAACTCAGAACCCATGACTTCTGTATGTTCATGTGCATGTGTGTCTATGAAAGGAGAGAATAAAAATTGAATTATTCAAATAATTAATGTTCTAATTATTCATTTCTAATATTTTAATTATTCATAATGGTAGAATTTGACTAAATTCTTAAATAATATGTATTGAATACTATGTGCATGGGACTTTGTTAAACCCTGGGAAAACATGTCACCAGCAATCCTTCCTAATTGAGGTTTCCTCAAACTTTCTCAGATCCAATAATTTGTAAGTTTGTTTGGGGGGGTGTAAGTGAGCCATACTTGGAAGGTGACCCAATAGGCAATATCAGCCATGACCAAAAAAGAAAAATAATAATAATTCACTTCCAACAAAGTACCAAATTCTCTCACTAGCTAGAAGTAGCCCAGCAACTCCTCAATTATATAAAAAAAGAAAGTCTGGCCTTGAAAATTATTAAAATTAACAACCAAGTGATGTATCAGACCTTCATGAGCACATGCCTTTCATAATAGTTAACTTAACTCTTCTGTTTTAGTCCCCAACTCTTTCTCTGCCAGGGGATATTTCAATGATCCTAACTCCAGATATTCCTTATTACATCCTTATATGGCATTAGGTTCCAAATTCATTAAATAAATGTTACGCCCTTGCACATGTGTTGGCTGCCTGTGAAGCATGAAGCTTCACAACATTTAAAGGTGGGACAGACAGCCCGCTCTGCAAGGTGCATTGGAACACACATAAACCACTTGGCTAATATTGGCTTGGGTGTTTTATAGGAAAATCACTGAGGATCAAGGCAGCTGTAAGTCCATCCTGTGATTTCTGTGGTCTGAGGCTTGGCAAACTTTCTTTGCAGAATGCAATTTTATGACTTTTATCCATCTATATTTCTACCAAGGAATGGGCTTGGCTAGTGTTTTTTAATTTTTTTAATGTTTTTCCCCCAAAATAAATGAATGCACCTATGTTTGAATGCAACTGCCTGTTCTCAGTTTCCTTCTTCCATCTGTGATTGCCATAGATATATCTCTGTGGTGTGGTGTGGAGTTAGGGCCAACAGTTACGTAAATTGGAGAAGATGAGTGATGGAAGGGAGGCCTGTTCTTAAAATAAATTTTAAAGAAAAAAGAAAGACTGAAGATGATCTGCCTTTTACCCCCATGGCAACCTATAAGGGAGAGGAGTATTGTGTTGGGAAATTATTTGATTACATAAAGCTTATCAAGCAAAGCTGAGGCCATTTTGGGTACCACATTTTATAAAGAGTAGATCCAAAGTAAATATGCAGAACAGCTGTGGGGCAGGAGGCCTCCTGTGAAAATTATTTTCATGTGTGTGGCTTTTTAATGAATTTCCATCAATCTTTCCATGGTTTTTTTGGTCCACGTTAGTACCGACTATAACTATTTTTTCCGGAAATTTAAGGAAGGAGACTATCTATCAAGGAACATCTCTATTATAGCCCTTTTTTTTTAGGTTTTGGGGGTTTGGTTTGAGGCCTGCCACATATTGACTCGATGTTCTTAATATGTGACAGAAGCCACGCATAGGATTTAATGAGAAAAATTTCTTCTCTTTTTCCTTCTCTTACTTTTTGGCTTTGCATATTTATAGCTCACAGGGCAGTTCTTGCTTCTCCCACCCATAATTCCACTCCTTTGAAACACAAATGCAGAAAGGAGAGGGAGGTGAAAAGAGGTGCGGTAAGCATTGACCTATTTCACCCTGTCTTCATTTGGTATGGTGAACAGAAAGCTATTTCACTGGGACTTGTTACAATATTTCCCTGCATCTTATGTGCCTAAGTATAAACCAACATAAGTTCAGCTCTCCTTTTGTCTGACTCATTTAATTTTGGCATAAATTAGGTTTTCAGTAATGATAGACTGAAAGCCCTATAAAGGGAAATGTCCTGGAGTCAAAACCCCTATTTCATTGGGAAGAGAGCAAGAACAAGAGAGAGGGGAAATACAAAACACAACTCATGTTCTCATCATTTTTAAAGGAATTATCACATTTTAAAATTTCTGTGCCCGGTCTTATTAAAGTCAAATCCCAGTGGATCATACAGCATAGTACACAGCACAATCTGGGAGAAGAGAAGCAAGTCAGGTGCTATGTGCTTAAAGTTTGCTTAATCTATTTTTTCCCCCTCTGGAGAGTGAGAAGGTAAGAATTCCAAACTCAAAGCAAGTTGTAATAGGATTTTGGCAAACATCCCATACTATAAACTCTGTCCATAGGCAACCATCATTTCATGCCAAGATTGCTTAGCTGAAAATGATTCGAACTAAATTTTAAAAGTGGATGTTAGACAATAACTCAGCCAAAATTATTTTTATCTTTTTTTAAGTGTCATATCAGAGAATACAGAAATACCTCACTTTGATCCTCTTTTGAAGGAATTCAACAATTCCTTTGTATTCCTTCACTTTATTTATTTATTTTTTTTCCTTGAAGCTCTCTGAATGTTCACACTTCCATTCACTATAGGCTCTATCATGGATAGAATGATACTGGAATAAAGCCACTTGTACTTGAGAAAAGGAATAACAGAAGACTATTAATGCAAAGGGTAACAGGAAGAAGAGCTAATTCTTTTCTAAAGCAACCGAAAAGCCAGTTTTAACCCCAGGACCATAAATGCCAATGAGGGTCCATGGTGGTGGTGTAATTCTCTGGACTGGTTCCCTAATACTCTTCAGGAAAAAGAGGGATTTGGAGCAACAGGGTTATTTGCATGTTGATTAAATAAATCTTCATATTCAGTTGATGAATTCAAAGTCCCCAGTACCACTTCTGCAAAGTAAAAAAAAAATAAATGAATTATTACCACTCATTACCATTGGATCCAAACCCCAAATTATGAGCATGATACAGCTGGATACACATAAACACTGTTTAACCACATCCAAGAATAGGAAGACAGAAACATATCTCTAAATGTATGTTCCTTAGTCCCTGCTTTTGTGAAGCTGATAGCTAGCTGAAGTCTTTCATAATGAAAGCCAAGTGATATCACTAATGTCAAGCTACTAGCCTGTTTTCTGTATTAGATAGCCTCTGCTGCTACCTAGAAGATCAGAAAAGTACAAGGGAAGCCCTGGAAGCCCACATAACCTTCCTTAATTATCTTTTGGGATAGTCCCAACTCACATTAGATTCTCTCCTTCTCTAACTATAAGAAGACAATGTTGGTGTTTTAGTATATTTGCAGCCTCAGGAGACTTGCAGTTTCACAATTAATACGTCTCAATTTGACGAGTAGAATTTTTTCCACTCCAACAGTTATGAACCATTAACAAAAGTGATTAAGTCACACAGTTTCTTCCTTTGAAAAATAATTTCAGATTTCATCCTTTCTTCTTCATTCTACTTGTCTTCATGCTATTCTAGGCCCTGATTTCCTCAACTTTCTAAATTTTTTTTTGGTTAGTCTTTCCGACTTAAATCTTCTCTTAAGTAATAGCATGTGGTGATGAATAATGTTACCTTGAACAAATCAATAAATCTGTTTGCTTCAGTTTCTTCATGTTAAAATGAGTGGAATACATTCAGTAGACTATAAGACCCCTTCAAGCTCTAATTTATGATGTTTCCTTTGCTTCCTACATACTGAGTACACTGTTTAAAACACTGATTTTATAATGATACTTCCCAGCTCAAGAATGTATAATGATTTGATGTTGCATTAAATTCAGACTTTTTGATGTCTTCCTACTATTGTTTGACCTTTCTTCCCACTGCTCCCCCAGGACAAAATCTCTGTTCCATCAAAGTAAATCAATTCACTATGCCCTGTATGCTCTATATCTATATTTTTTTGGTCCCATTTATTTTGCTTATAGTATTTCTACTCTTATTTCTCTCAATCTAAATCCAAACTCCATCTTTTCTTTCTGGCCTTCCTTATGGCCTCATCCAACTAGTTTACCCTATAATTATATAATTTTTTTTATTGGACTGAAAGCACCATTTGTTGATGAACACTTAATTGTTCTCTAATTGACATATATGATTCTGATATTTTTGTATACTGAAAAAAGATAAAAATCATATAAGGCTTTTGTATTACCTATAAATGTGAATCTTACCCATGGTAGAGGACAATAATAGCTAATATTTATATAGTGATTTAAGGATTATAAAGGATTTTGCATATATTTCATTTGATCCTTACAATCCTGTGAGATAGAAGATATTTCCTTTTACCTACAGGTATAGAAACTGAAGGTTAGAAAATTTAAGTGATTTGCACAGGGTCATACTATTGGCAAATGTCAACAGGAAAATTCAAATTCATGTCTTCCTGAATCCAAATCCGATTCTATATCCATTATGCTATGTAGCTAACTTCTGGCAAATACTTATTAAATGTTTATTGATTAAGAAATGATATAGGTAGATCAGATTACATGAAGAAATATATACTTTTTTTAAAAAATCATTAGTAATGATTTTAGAGCACATTAAGAATTCATAACCCAATGTCCTCAAAATTTCAGTGTATATATATAATGCTTATAAGAACGTTACTATCTTTTCATGAGACTGTGAGAAAAGTGCCTTTAAAATGAAGTTGTATAACCAGGAAACATGATTGTTGCTGTTAATTATTTTCTCCTCATATTGGTGGTAATATTTGAATTTCTTTCAGGCTCTTCTAAGTTAAGCCAATGAAGAAGGGTATACTTTAATACTTAAGAAGCCATTATATTACTGAGCAGGAACAAACTCAAACAAAAAAAGATTCCAAAGGAAGTTGATCTATATTATATAAAAGAATAATATGTAATAGATGATGTTATCATTAAAACAACATTGGATGCTAGGAAAGACATGAAGTCTGCAAAATATAGGGAAGCGAACTAAACTGATTATTAGAAAAATCATTGAATATATTGTTAAAGGGACTATTATTCAATATCTGGCAAAGGAAGTAATAATTACAAAGAGTTAGCATTAAAAATAGCTAAGACCAAACTAACTTTAAAGGGGGTTCCTAGAGTAGCAGGTCAAGGGAATACTATTTTTATATTTGTTTAGATTTAAAAGAATTAGGAAAGCATTTCTTAAGCTCTCTTATCTTATTCTTCTTAAAAGATGTATCAATAGATGATAATGGGTAAATTCAGAAATATAATGTTTTTCTAGACCTAAAGTCATCTCTGACTTCACAACTCCAAAATTGGTTCTCCCCCTGACTTTCTCATCTTCCTAATTTCTACAGTCACCTGGTTGGTGATGTTGTAATTATTAAACTCTTCCTTTCCTCTATCTCTCTCCCATAACCCATTAGTTGACAGGATTCATCAATTCTGACTCTACAACATTTTTAACATATGTTTCCTTCTGCTCCAAATCACTATTGATCAGAGAAATTCAAATTAAGACAACTCTGAGGTACTACTACACACCTGTCAGATTGGCTAAAATGACAGGAAAAAATAAAGATGAATGTTGGAGGGGATGTGGGAAGACTGGGACACTGATGCATTGTTGGTGGAACTGTGAACAGATCCAACCATTCTGGAGAGCAATTTGGAACTATGCTCAAAAAGTTATCAAACTATGCATACCCTTTGACCCAGCACCCCAAGAAATCATAAAAGAAGGAAAGGGCCCCACATGTGCAAGAATGTGGCAGCCCTTTTTGTAGTGGCTAGAAACTGGAAATTGAATGGATGCCCATCAATTGGAGAGTGGCTGAATAAATTATGGTATATGAATGTTATGGAATATTATTGCTCTGTAAGAAATGACCAGCAGGACGATTTCAGAGAGGCCTGGAGAGACTTGCATGAACTGATGCTCAGTGATGTGAGCAGAACCAGGAGATCATTATTCATGGCAACAACAATACTATATGAGGATCAGTTCTAAGGGACATGACTCTCTTCAACAATGAAATGCTTCAAACCAGTTCCAATTGTTCCGTGAAGAGAGCCATATACACCCAGAGAGAGGGATGTGAAATGTGGACCACAACATAACATTTTCATGTTCTCTATTGAAGTTTGCTTGCATTGTATTTCCTTTATCGGATTATTCTTTCTTGTGATACGATTTCTCCTGCACAAAAAATGATGCAATAACTATACATATATTCGATTTCTTAAGTATTCTAACATAATTATCATGTAGTGGATATCCTGCCATCTAGGGGAGGGGTGGGGAGTAGGGGGGGGAAATTTTGTAACAGAAAGCTTTGTAAGGGTTAATGTTTAGGAATTACCCATACATATGTTTTGCAAATAAAAAGTATTAATAAATTTAAAAAATATGTTTCCTTCTCACCATTCAAATGACCATCCTTAATTCAAACACTCAGTACCCAATTATGTTCCCAATTTGTCTCCCTGCCTCCAGTTATTTTTCCCTCTTTAATATATTCTCCACAAATTGGAAAAGTGATATTATTACTCAAGCATAAGTCTGATCATTTTATTCTCCTTATCAAAAAGTTGCAGTACCTCCCACTTGCCCATCTCCTCTTTGGCACCAATAATGCTCACAATCTGGATCCAAATTTTATTATACATTACAACTCTTAACACACTCTTTTGTTCAGCAAAATTGATTTACTTGCTGTTTCTCACACATACCATTCCTGATTTCTATATCATTGCACTCTTGTCTCATCTCTACTTGGAATTTTTAGCACCCTTCAAAGCTTAGCTTAAATACAACATCCCACATGATGCTTTTTCTTTCCCTGCCCCAGATGCTGGTGCATTATAATTAATTTTAATATATTCTTTATTTTTAAACCACCTGATAGAAAATGAGCTCTTTTAGAACAGTAATTTTTTAATATTTTTTGCAAGGCACATAATAGGGACTTAATAAATGTTTATCGATTAATAGATTGACTAAATGAGACATCTAGGTAAAGTAGTTGATAGAGTACTATAGTTGGAATTAAAAAGACTAATTAAAATCCTGCCTGAGAAACTCATTAGCTGTGTAACCCTCAGCAAATCACATTTTCTTCTTAGCCTCGATTTCTTCATCTGCATAATGGGAATAATAATAGCACTGATATCACATGATTGTGAAAATCTAATAAGATGATATATGTATAGCTCCTTGCAAACCTTAAAACACTGGTTTAGCATAATGTTTTTATACACATATATGGGATGACTACATAGATTAAAACTCAAGTTCAAACAAATCTGGCTTCAAACACTTAATATTGTTTGCCTCAATCCCCTTATTTGTAAAATGAGCTAGAGAAGGAAATGGCAGATCATTTTACTTTGCCAAGAAAATCCCATGTGGGGTCATGAAGAATTGGATACAACAAATGATAGCAAATGTATACATGTGTATATACATATACATATGCACATATGTATATGTGTATGTATTATGTGTGTATACATTGTATACATATATAGAGAGAGCTATTGATTGATTAATTGACCCAAGAAATATTTAATATTTTCTTGATGTCTAAGACCTTGGAAAAGGGTCTCTTATGTAGTGCCCCATGAATCTGGATTTAACCCTAATTTACATTTTTATAAATTGATTGGCTAAAGATATCGATATAGATGATATGTTCATCATACTTACAAAGAATAGTTAATATATAGATCACAGAGAAAGGATTCATAAAGATCTTGCTTGATAGATCAACATTTGGGGCTGAATCTGGTAAGTTGTAATTAAATAAGAATCCATATAAAGTATTTTATTTTGCTTTAAAAATCAATGCCACAAGCCTAAGATGAAGAAAGTGTGGAAAAACTGAAGAGGCTGTTAGGCTTAGCAAATTACAAATTAAATATGTCCATGTGACCTTAGAATGTATTAAAAAGGTGTGAGATTTAGGACTAAGGAAGTGATCTGGAACATTGTACTGAATTCTGAGCATCCCAGATTAGGAAGGACATAAATAAACAATAAGCAGAACTTCCAGAGAAGAATGACTAGGTCTGTGAAGATTCTAGAAATCTTCATAATCAGTTAAAGGAATAAGAATGTTTTGCCTGGAGCAAACATCAAAGCAATCATAAAACATTTGAAAGAACAAGGTGGAAAAGAAGAAATATTATCCTTTGCTTCTAAGGATAGAATTGAGAGCAGGAGAAGTTGCAAAGTAGGTTGAAGCATGAGACAAAGGAAAATCTCCCTGATAAATTAGAGGTTTCCCAAAGTGGAAGGTGTTCCTTTAGGAAGTAGTTGATTCACTCTTTGGTGTTTGAGGTCTTTGAGGAAAGGCTGGATGATTGTCAGGTACATGATAAAGAGGCTCCTTATTTGGATATAGTTTGGACTATGTAGGCCTTGAGATCTCTTCCCATTCTCATATACTATGTTTTTTGTGTCTGAGAAGTGGACTCAAATCATCCCTCAATCATCATGTGTTTCACCTTGACAAATAATTTCACTAGTATCTCACAGGGCTATGAAACCCAAATAAAGAAACAGAGCAAAATCTTTAAGTGCTCTATAAATGTCAGTTGTCCTTTCCAAAATGTTTATTTGGAGTCTAGAAATTAAATATATTACACTGATAAGAGGTCATTCCAGTAAGATTCATGTGACTTTTCTCAAATACACAGGAGATAATCACTCAACCATAAAATTGTAAATGTCCTTGGAAAGTCATTTAACTCATTTTGCCTGTAAAAAGGACTACATTAACCATCCCCAAGAAGACACCTGGGATTTAGTGCTGGCACCCAAGGAGAGACAGCTGTTATCCTGATGAGAAATAGCTGGTAGGACTATTTCAATAACAGGAAGCTTGAAACCAAATCGATGGTTTACCAAATTTATGTTTCTTAAGCAATCACACATCTGGTATTTTGCCTTAGTGTCCAGATTTTCCTGTCTGAATCTAACAAGAAGCTTGTGGAGAGCAGTAGGAATTCTTTTGCTTCCAGAAAACCCACACTGATCATTTGTGTTGGTCATTGAAGGAAATGCTGAAAAAAGTCATAATTGACATCCCCATTTTCCAAAAATTAACCTAAAAGCCAGCACGGATTCTTGAAAGCATTGTAGAAATGAATAAACACGGGATTTTACTTGAAATAATGAGTAATTTAAAATAAAGTTTTAAAATGCACAATGTTCTCATAATAAAATTCCATCATATATATGTATCTATATATATCTATATATATAGGCATATATATATAGATATATATAGATACATATGTCCTTTGTTCCAAACAATAACCAATGAAGTAAGTAAGCAGATTTTAGTAACTTCATTTACAAATGGATAAATAAAGACACAGAGATTAAGCATCATCTTCAAGGCTATGTGGTCAATTGGACATCAATTCAAATTGATAATGCAGTGCTCTTTTGACAACTTGCCTCCAGTGTGACAATTTCAGTCTTATATACTGAAAGGGAACAAGAATTTCCCAAGATATCTAAACCACCCCTGCTTCTATACAGAAGTAAAAGGTCCAGACAAGCAACAAACCTATGTTTAAAGTTCCCATTTCCTGGATCCTAAAACACATCAGTGAAAAGTTTGTTTGACCCTTTGTCTGGGACTGAATCCAATCATTTCTTATTTATTTGAATGCTACAATGTGAGGTTTTCATCAGTGAAGTATACCAATTCCATATGGTCACACTTCAAAATTTGTCTATTTGGTTATTACTAGATTCTCAACATACATTTTCAAAAGAGTCAAAGGGGTCACTAAAATGCATGGTTAACATTAAAAGTTTTGAGGAAACAATTAATTAAATGGAATTTCTTGGCAAAGCTCTCTGCTCTGTTGAAGGATATGTAGGAGCACGCCTAGGTGAATAAGCATGTTCCAAATAGACAGGAGCTCCTTTACAATTTAATGCTTAATTAGAAAGGCTGTAATTAAAATATATACATGTCTAGTGTTCTGAAATACATTAACTTAGGAAAGGTCTTCAAGCATTTTAAGTGTGAAAAGATTTTCTCTTTGATGATGGCAATTCCAAAATGTGAAATATTGCAGAATCTCAACAGAAGTTCCTTAGAGACTATCTGGTCAATTCTGCACTTAAAGTATCAATTGTTTCTGCAAAAGAAGAGTTCATCCAGCTTCCATTTTAAAGACTTCCAATGACAATAAGATCTGTTATTTCATGAAGAAGCTCACTCAGTGATGACTAGCTTTAATCCACTTTCTTGGAAATATACAGAATCACAAGAGTTGAATGGGAATTTAGATGTCATCTAATCTAACCTTAATCTTAATAAAAACCCCTTCTACAACAAATCTTATGAATGGCCCTACTAATGGTATTTTGCCTTAGTGTCCAGATTCAAGCCCTATTAATAGAAGCTCTATTATCTCCTAATGTAGGATTTTCTATTTTGCAACAATTCTTATTGTTGAGAAAGTTTCTTTTGTTTATTTTTCTTTATGTTGAATTTAATTATCTCTCCACAACTGCTTCTAATTCTGCTTTCTGGGAGTCAGCAGACCAAGTCTAATGTTCTTCCACATAACAATAATTAAAATACTTGGGAGTTGTCAACTGAGATCCCAATAAGTCCTTACTTCTTTTTATTTATTTTTATGGACACTAAAATCCCAAGCTGCTTCAGTTCATCCTTATATAGGTAGATTTGGATGACTTTCATAATTTTTCTTGTTATTTCATGGGTGTTATTTAATTAATCCATGGTGTTGTTTTTTTTTTTTTTTCAAAACATACAAAAACTAACCACAGTACTCAAGATTGGTTGTCTTAGAACAGCCTTTGGCAGAAATATTGCCCTCCTTTGTCTATGCATTATTCCTGTCTTAATCACATTAGTTTTTTTTTCTCACTAATACAACATATTTTTGACCCATACTGAATTGTAAAACCCTGAAATATTTTTTTCATGTAAACTACTCTGTAGACACAACTCACCCATTTAATACTTGTGGATTTCATTTTTTAATCCAAATATAAAATTTTACTTTCTTTGTTCAGTGTCATTGTATTGGATCTGACCTATTGTTCATGTCTTTTTCTATCATCCCATACTTATTCTACTTTCTTATGTGTTTCAATTCATTGATTCAGTTCCCACCATTGTAAGCAATAATAAAAGGAAAATAATTTCATTTCATATGAAAAACTTCATTTGGTGAATGTTATAATGTGTTTTCTAAGTCTTCACTTCCATAAACCAAACTGTCTCATCTCCCAATTCCTTTAGCTAATCCTCAAATGACACCATTTTATAGTCAACTAAAAGGGAAGGGAAAGAAGTTGTTTCTAAACAGGGAGCTGCCTTTTTTGTGGGGGGGGGGGAAGTTGCATTTGTAAAAATCAACAATTAGAAAATGAATCAGAAGAATGAAAATGAGGGGCAGAGCCAAGATGGCGAACTGCAGACAGCATTCTCTGTGAGCTCCTGAGACCTTCCCTCAGACCCAGTCAAATTGAGCTTCCAAACTGGTTCTGGAGTGATGGCTCCACCAAACACTTGGAGAACAACGCACTTCTATCAAAATATCTACTTTGAAAGAACTCCAGAGAAGGTCAGTTTTAGATGGGCAGGGTATCGAGCAGCTCCCAGGGCTCAGACGCCAGTGCTCAGACACCAGTGTGCAGCCGGGGTGCAAGTCTGGGGCTGGGATGGAGCAGAGGATTTTAGGCTGCCAGGAAATCCCTGGGAGAGGCTTGGGCCACTTTGCTCTGCTTGGGGCAGGTGCTTTGGTAGATCTGCCTTTGGTAAAGGGTGGATTGAGGGCAGTTGAAAGCGTGGTCCTAGTGCAGATGTAGCCGACCAGCTCCAGAACGGAAGTCAACTTGGCAAACTGCCCCAGGGCAAATTGAAACGGCAGCAGAATTCCCTGCTGGTGACTGATAACTCAGCTCAAAAACATGAGCAAGAAGCAGAAGAGAGCTCTCACCATTGACAGCTTTCAGGAGAGAAAATAGGGCAGACCCCAGATCCTGAGGTTCTGACAACAATCGCAGAGGAAGTCACAAAGGCGGACATGAGCTGGTCACCTTTTCAGAAGGCTTTCCTAGAAAATTTCATAAAGAATCTCAAAAGAGAGTTAGAAGAAGAATGGGGAAATAAATTGTGATCAGTGCAAGAAGAAAATATCGCCCTGCAACAGAGATGTGAAAAAATGGAAAACAAGAATGGTGAATTGGAAAAAAAACAACAATTCACTGAAAAACAAAATTGGTGAATTGGAAAAAGATAACAATTCACTGAAAAACAAAATTAGTGAATTGGAAAAAGACAATTCACTGAAAAATAAAATTGGCAAAATGGGAAAAGAATGCAATGAACCAAAAAATTCAATTGGCCAGTTACAAAAGGAACTAAAAAAGATAACTGAAGGAAATAATAACTTAAAAATTAAAATTGAACAAATAGAAATGAATGACTCAATAAGACTTCAAGAATCAGTTAAACAAAAACAAAAAAATGAAAAAATACAAGAAAATATGAAATATCTCCTAGGAAAAACAACTGACTTGGAAAACAGACCCAGGAGAGACAATCTAAGGATTATTGGACTCCCTGAAAGCCACGATGAAAAAAAGAACCTTGATGCTATCTTCCAGGAAATCATGAAAGAGAATTGCCCTGATGTTTTAGAATCAGAAGGCAAAATTGGCATTGAAAGAATTCACTGATCACCTCAGGAAAGAGACCCCAAAATTAAAACCCCAAGGAATATCGTGGCCAAATTTCAGGACTATTGCACCAAGGAAAAGATATTGCAAGCAGCTAGAAAAAAAAAAAACAGTTCAAGTACCGAGGAACTGTCATTAGAATTACACAAGATCTGTCAGCTTCCACATTAAAGGATCGCAGGGCCTGGAATCAGATATTCCAAAAGGCAAAAGAACTTCGATTACAACCAAGAATAAGCTATCCAGCTAGAATGAGCATTATCTTCCAGGGAAGAAGATGGTCATTCAAAGATACAGGAGAATTTCACCTATTTCTCATGAAAAGACCAGATCTGAACAAAAAATTTGACCTCCAAACACAGAACTTTAGAGAAGCATAAAAAGGTAAAAAGGAAAGAACTCTTGAGAACTATATGTCTATTATGGATATCCTTAAAGAATGAGGGTATACAAGATAAGATCTAAATGGGTTCATGATCTAGATATAAAGAGTGATATTATAAGCAAATTAGAGGAGCATAGGATAGTTTACCTCTCAGACCTGTGGAGATGGAATAAATTTATGTCCAAAGAAGATCTGGAACTATTAAATGAACACCAGATAGATAATTTTGATTATATTAAGTTAAAAAGTTTCTGTTCAAACAAAACTAATGCAGACAAGATTAAGAGGGAAGCATCAAATTGGGAAATCATCTTTACATTTAATGGTTCTGATAAAGGCCTCATTTCTAAATTATATAGAGAATTGTCTCATATTTATAAGAATTCAAGCCATTATCCAATTGATAAATGGTCAAAGGATATGAACAGACAATTTTCAGATGAGGAAATTAAAACTATTTATAATCATAAGAAAAGGTGCTCCAAATCACTATTGATCAGAGAAATGCAAATTAAGAGAACTCTGAGGTACCACTACACACCTGTCACATTAGCTAAAATGACAGGAAAGGATAATGACAGGTGTTGCAAGGGATGTGGCAAGGCTGGGACACTGATGCATTGTTGGTGGAACTGTGAACGGATCCAACCGTTCTGGAGAGCAATTTGGAGCTATGCTCAAAAAATTATCAAACTGTGCATACCCTTTGACCCAGCAGTGTTTCTATTGGGCTTATATCCCAAAGATATCTTAAAGGAAGGAAAGGGCCCCACATGTCCAGGATTGTTTGTGGCAGCTCTTTTTGTAGTGGCTAGAAACTGGAAACTGAATGTATGCCCATCAATTGGAGAGTGGCTGAATAAATTATGGTATATGAATGTTATGGAATATTATTGTTCTGTGAGAAACGACCAGCAGGACGACTTCAGAGAGGCCTGGAGAGACTTGCATGAACTGATGCTGAGTGAAGTGAGTAGAACCAGGGATCATTTTTCACGGCAACAACAATACTATATGATGATCAGTTCTGATGGACATGACTCTCTTCAACAATGAAATGCTTCAAACCAGTTCCAGTTGTTCAGTGAAGAAAACCATATACACCCAGAGAGAGGGATGTGAAATGTGGACCACAACATATCATTTTCATGCTCTCTATTGATGTTTGCTTGTGTTGTATTTCCTTTATCTGATTATTCTTTCTTGTAGATACGATTTCTTCTGCACAAAAAGTGATGTGTGGAAATAAGTATACATATATTCGTTTTCTTAAGTATTTTAATATAATTAATATGTTTTGGATATCCTGCCATCTAGGGGAGGGGTGGAGAGTAGGGGGTAAAAATTTGTAACAGAAAGCTTTGTAAGGGTTAATGTTGAAGAATTACCCATACATATGTTTTGCAAATAAAAATTATTGATAAAAAAAGAATGGGGGTATAATTTGATTTTACTTTGATAATAATGGAAAAGAAATTAGAGGTGGAAGGGATATCATACAATAAAAAAAAGGTTGGGGGAAGGAGGTAAAATAAAATTTAAAAAAAAAGAAGGTAAAATAAGGCAAAGTCTCATGAAGAGGGGTAGAAAATCTAATAAAATTGAGGGAAAGAAGGGAGGGTGATGAGTATTGTGTAAATCTTACTCTCATTAGATTACGTTCTAAAAGAGTATATAAGACACATTTGGTTTCAAAGAAAAACTTGGCCCTCCTTATAGGGAAGTAGGAGGGAAAGGAGGAAAAGAAGGGATAAACTATTAGAAGGATTAGGGGAAAGGTGTAAAAAAGAGGGAGGGTTCTAAAGGGGGGAGGATTGTTAGAGGGAAGTGGTCATCAAAAACAAAATACTGGGGAGGGGGGAAGGGAGTAAGAGGAAAGGGAAGAGAAAAATATAATTTTGGGTAAATAAGATGGCAGGAAATATAGATATAGTTATTTTAACTGTGAATGTGAATGCAATGAACTCTCCCTTAAAACGGAAGCGGATAGCAGACTGGATTAAAAGCCAGAATCCTACAATGTGTTGTTTACAAGAAACACATCTAAAACATAGAGATACATACAGAGTAAAGGTAAAGGGCAGGAGCAGAATCTTTTATGCTTCAGGTGAACAAAAAAAAGCAGGGGTAGCAATCCTTATTTCAGATCAAGTAAAAGCAAAAATAGATCTAATTAAAAGAGTTAAGGAAGGAAACTATATTTTACTAAAGGGTACCATAGACAATGAAGCAGTATCAATACTAAACATATATGCACCAAGTAGTATAGCATCCAAATTCCTAGAGGAGAAACTAACAGAGATGCAAGGAGAAATAGTACAACTATACTGGTAGGGGATCTCAACCTTGCTCTCTAAGAATTAGATAAATCAAAACACAAAATAAATAAGAAAGAAGGTAGGGAAGTAAACAAAATGTTAGAAAAGTTAGGTATGATAGATCTCTGGAAGAAATTGAAATGCGAGAGAAGGAAGTATACTTTTTTCTCAGGGGTTCATGGAACTTATATGAAAATTGATCATGTGTTAGGGCATAAAAACCTCAAAATCAAATGCAGAAAAGCAGAAATAGTAAATGCATCCTTTTCAGATCATGATGCAATAAAACTATCATGTAATATAAGGCCAGGAGAAAACAGACCAAAAGTTAATTGGAAATTAAATAATCTAATCCTGAAGAATGAATGGATGAAAGAGCAAATTATAGACACAATCGATAATTTCATCCAGGAGAATGACAATAATGAGACAACATACCAAAATTTGTGGGATACAGCCAAAGTAGTTATAAGGGGTAACTTTATATCTCTAGATGTTTACTTGCATAAAATGGAGAAAGAGAAGATCAATGAATTGGGCTTACAATTAAAAAAAAAACTAGGAAAAGAGCAAATTAAAAACCCTCAATTAAATACCAGATTGGAAATTATGAAAATAAGAAAACTATTGAATTAATAAATAAAACTAAGAGTTGGTTTTATGAAAAAACCAACAAAATAGATAAGCCTTATTTAATTTGATCAGGAAAAGGAAAGAGGCAAATCAAATTGTTAGTCTCAAAAATGATAAGGGAGAACTTTCCTCCAAATGAAGAGGAAATTAGAGTAATAATTAGGAGTTACTTTGCCCAACTTTATGCCAATAAATTTGATAATCTAAATGAAATGGAGGAATATCTACAAAAATATAGATTGCCCAGGTTAACAGAAGAGGAAATAAATTATTTAAATAGCCCCATTTTAGAAAAAGAAATAGAACAAGCTATTAATCAACTCCCTAAGAAAAAATCTCCAGGGCCAGATGGTTTTACATGTGAATTCTACCAAACATTCAAAGAACAATTAATTCCAATACTATACAAACTATTTGAGAAATTAGGGACAGAAGGTATACTACCAAATTCCTTCTATGATACCAATATGGTGCTGATAGCTAAACCAGGTAGGGTGAAAACAGAGAAAGAAAACTGTAGACCCATTTCCTTAATGAATATTGATGCAAAATTTTTAAATAAGATTTTAGCAACAAGATTACAGAAAGTTATCCCCAGGATAATATACCATGACCAAGTAGGATTTATACCAGGAATGCAGGGCTGGTTCAATATCAGGAAAACTATCAGCATAATCAATTATATTAATAACCAAACTAACAAAAACCATATGATTATCTCAATTGATGCAGAAAAAGCATTTGATAAAATCCAACATCCATTCCTATTAAAAACACTAAAGAGTATAAGAATAAATGGGCTTGTCCTTAAAATGATTAGTAGCATCTACTTAAAACCATCAGCATGCATCGTATGTAATGGAGACAAACTAGAACCATTCCCAATAAGATCAAGAGTGAAACAAGGCTGCCCACTGTCACCATTACTATTTAATATTGTATTATAAATGTTAGCTTTGGCAATAAGAGAAGAAAAAGAGATAAAAGGAATTAGAGTAGGTAATGAAGAAACCAAATTATCACTCTTTGCAGATGACATGATGGTAGACTTAGAATACCCTAGAAACTCAACTAAAAAACTACTAGAAACAATTCACAACTTTAGCAAAGTTGCAGGATTTAAAATAAATCCACATAAATAAATAATCAGCATTTTTATATATTACCAACAAAGTTCAGCAGCAAGAGATACAAGAAGAAATTCCATTCAAAATAACGGATGATAGCATAAAATATTTAGGAATCTATCTGCCAAGGGAAAGTCAAAAACCATACAAACTAAACTACAAAACACTTTCCACACAAATAAAATCAGACCTAGTCAATTTGAAAAACATTAAGTGCTCATGGGTAGGCTGAGCGAATATAATAAAAATGACAGTACTACCCAAACTCATTTACTTATTTAGTGTCATACCAATCAAACTCCCAAGAAATTATTTTACAGATCTAGAAAAAAATAGTAGCAAAGTTCATTTGGAAGAACGAAAGGTCAAGAATTTCAAGGGAATTAATGAAAAAAAAAGACAGATGAAGATGGCCTTGCTGTACCAGATCTAAAACTATATTATAAAGCAGCGGTCATCAAAACCATTTGGTACTGGCTGAGAAATAGAGTGGTTGATCAGTGGCATAGGATAGGATATCAGGACAATCTAGGTAATAACTTTAGCAATTTAGTGTCTGATAAACCCAGACTCCAGCTTGTGGGATAAGTACTCACTATTCGGCAAAAATTGCTCGGGAAATTGGAAACTAGTGTGGAAGAAACTAGGGCTGGAACCACACCTAACCACCTCATACCAAGATAAAATCTAAATGGGTTCATGATCTATATATAAAGAGTGATATTGTAAGCAATTTAGAGGAACATAGTATAGTTTACCTCTCAGACCTGTGAAGATGGAATAAATTTATGTCCAAAGAAAATCCTGAACTCTTAATTGAACACCAGATAGATAATTTTGACTATATTAAGTTAAAAAGTTTCTCTACAAACAAAACTAATGCAGACAAGATTAGGAGGGAAGCATCAAATTGGGAAATCGTCTTTACATTTAAGGTTTCTGATAAAGGTCTCATCTCTAAGAAAAATAGAGAATTGCCTCATATTTATAAGAATTCAAGCCATTCTTCAACTGATAAATGGTCAAAGGATATGAACAGACAATTTTCAGATGATGAAATTAAAACTATTTATAGTCATAAGAAAAGGTGCTCCAAATCACTGTTGATCAGAGAATTGCAAATTAAGACAACTCTGAGGTACCACTACACACCTATCAGATTAGCTAAAATGACAGGAAAGAATAATGACAGGTGTTGGAGGGGATGTGGGAAGACTGGAACACTGATGCATTGTTGGTGGAGTTGTGAACGGATCCAACCATTATGGAGAGCAATTTGGAGCTATGCTCAAAAAGTTATCAAACTGTGCATACCCTTTGACCTAGCAGTGCTTCTATTGGGCTTCTGTGAGAAGCGACCAGCAGGACGATTTCAGAGAGGCCTGGAGAGACTTGCATGAACTGATGCTGAGTGAAGTGAGCAGAACCAGGAGATCATTATTCATGGCAACAACAATACCATATGATGATCAGTTCTAAGGGACATGACTCTTTTCAACAATGAAATGCTTCAAACCTGTTCCAGTTGCTCGGTAAAGAAAGCCATATACACCCAGAGAGAGGGATGTGAAATGTGGACCACAACATATCATTTTCATGCTCTCTATTGATATTCGCTTGCATTGTATTTCCTTTATCTGATTATTCTTTCTTGTAGATACGATTTCTCCTGCACAAAAATGATATGTGGAAATAAGTATACATATATTCAATTTGTCAAGTATTTTAACATAGTTAACATGTAGTGGATATTCTGCCATGTAACAGAAAGCTTTGTAAGGGTTAATGTTGAACAATTACCCATACATATGTTTTGCAAATAAAAAGTATTAATAAAAAAGAAAAAGAATGAACATGAAACAGAAATATTTCAATTAATTAGTAACACAAATGAACACTACAAAGAAATATTTCCATTTTGTTTTTATGGATAAACACTTCATAGATAAAAGACCATACTTTACAAAATGGAAGGGACCTTAGAGTTTCTTCTATGCTTTAACCCTCTGAATTCACAGATGAGAAAACTAAAGCCCAAGGAGATTCATAATTTGCTCAAGTTTATACAAGTAGTAAACAATAGAAGTAAGAATTGAACCTTGACCTTTTTGACTCCATGGATAGTTAATATGTACACACATATATATATGTGTGTGTGTGTGTGTGTGTGTGTGTGTGTGTGTGTGTGTGTGTGTGTAACCTGGTACCTTAGAGATTAAAATTTGAAAGATCAAACTCTTTCCAAAGAGATTTATGAGCATTTCCTAATAAGTTCCTGGTAATGAGAGTATGAATGGCACATATGTGAATAGCACACATTTGAAGCAGAATATGTATCTGAAGTTGTGCTTGTATGTTTCAGATAAGCATTTCACCTACATAAATGCTATCATCTTAACTATTATAAATTTGTGTTTGTGACAAATGCCCTATAAATAACCTTTGAAAATTTCTTCCTCCACAATTATAATTTTAAAAACATTTATGAATACTTAATTGATCCCTAATGTTAGCTAAGAAATTAGATATAAGACCTCAATATGACAAAAAAATATAAAATATAAATTCTAGCTTCAGGTATTTGATTTATGTAGTTATCTCTGGTGACTATAAAATAGTCAAGATGAAAAGTCAAAAAATTTTAGTGTTTATGATAATCTGATAATATCGAATTGATAAACTAAGTCAAAGATAGTCGTGACATTATTTTCCTAATGTATTGCACTAAATGATACCAGAATAATTTAAAATGTGTAGTGTTTGGTAACAGCAAAATTATGTCATTATCAAATATAAAAGACTTGGTTCTTCTCAGTAGTTTAGTAATCCAAGTCAATCCCAATAAACTTTGTATGGAAAACACCATCTGCATCCAGAAAGAGAACTATGTCCCCTGAATGTAAATCAACACGTTATGCTCACTCTTTTTTTCTTTTGTTTTTTTTCCCTTTTGTTCTGTTTTTCTCTCCCAACATGATTCATAAGGAAATGTGTGTTTTAATGAATATATATGTATAATCAGAAAAAATAATTTTTTTAAAAAATTACATGTACTATAAAAGTGAAAAGAATCTATTTCAATAGTAATATCTAGCAACCTTCTATGTGACTCAGGTTTCAAAACTTGAAGATTCCCCATTAATCAAAACAATTCAATTAAATCCACATTTATCTGTTATTTTTTTAAAATGCTGTATCCTTTTTTATATCATCTAGCTTTTATATATATCCTAACATTATTATAAAAAAAGAAATTAAGTGAAACTAACCAATGTATCAAAAAAAGTTGAAGTTATAATCAGTGTTCCACAAGCTTCTTAGTTTACCTTTCAATGAACCAGGTTGAAAATGTCTTTTCATATCTTTTCTTTAGAGTCAAGCTTTTCATAATAATTTTAAATTATTCCATTTCTGTTTTAGTTGTACATTGTTACAGTTAATGTGCATATAACATGGTTTTATCTGCTTCAACTTCCATGAGTTAAATACATTTTTAAAAAACAACAACAATAACAAATCTTAAATCTGTAAGGCATTATAGATACCAAGATGCAAAAATGCCTGATCCCATGACTTCAGCTTGTTTCTCACCCAAAGGATCTGGAAGTAGAAATTATATGCACACCAAAAGGTGATCAATAGATTTTTTTATATTCAGATTGTCTTCTTGTTCTTACGTCTGAATAATTTTTTAATGTTTTAATGATTTAATGATTTAAAAATGAATGTACATGTATAATCAGAAAATAATATTTTTAAATTGTGTATTATAAGAGAGTGACAAGCAATGAAAAGAAATTAAAAATCTATCTTCTTTTAATCAGGGATTTCAGATAATCCTATGATAGTTATGTAATCTTTCCCAGAAACATACTTGCAACATAAGACTTATACAACATTAATGTATTTAGTTGGAGCAAAATCTATTATGCCTCAGCTGAACACAATAAAAATCAGGGACAGCAATTATACTTTGAGGCAAAGCAATAACAAAAACACAATTAAAAGAAAAAAAAACTACTTTTTACTGAAAAGTAACAAATAATATTAATTTATTTCAATACTTAACATATATGTAGCTAAATATGTAGCTAAACATGAAAGACATTTTTAATTAATTACAAGGAGAAATAGCAAATAAATTTATAATAAGAGGGTATTCAAATTGCCTCATCAGAACTAGTTGTCTAACACCATTACCATCACCACCTCAAAATAAGAAAGTAATTATAGATCTGAGCAGAATTTTAGGAAAAGTATACTAGATATTGGGTCACTAGTAATGACTGATTGGAAATAAAAAGCAGTATACATATTGTTGAGTTATACTAGATATTGTTTGTGTCTTAAGACACAAAAGCTTTACAAATCAGTGCCCCAAAATACACCCTTTTTTAATCACAATGCAAAACATATATATATATATATATATATATATATATATATATATATATATACACATATATATTTAAAAAGATAACTGAAAATATATCATAAAGATTTAAGTCAAAAAAAACAAATTATATGAATTATGAAAAAATTCAGAGAGAGTAAAAATGAGATAAAATTCCAAAGTAGAGAACATTCTGCCAAATAAGTTATTAGGTTAGGGAGGGAAATTGTTTCAGAAAAAAAAAAAGACAAACCCCTAACTAACTTGATTAAAAAGAAGAGGGAAAACTGAATTACTAATATCCAAAAGGAAAAAGGGGTGACTTCTCAACAAATGAAGGGGAGAAAAGATATTACTGGAAATTATTTTTCCTAATTCTATGCCAATAAAAGACAGCTTAAACTTAATAAATAGCTACAAAACATAAAATAAGCGAAGAAATAGAACAGGACATGGAGACTTTTAAAATGCTCTTTCAGAGGAAATTAAACTATCCACAAATGAACTTCCAGGGAAAAAAATTAGTACCATATGAATTCACAAGTGAATTTTATCAAACATTCTAAAGAATAATTAATTACAATATTATATAAAGGGTTTGTAAAAAGAGAAAAGAAGAGATAATATCCAATTTCTTCTGAGATAAAAATATAGTCTTGATTCAGAAACTAGAAAAATTACTATGTATACGACCAATATGCATTATGATCATTTCATATATCTTATACATCATGGCCAGATCAGTCAGATTTATAACAGGAATGCAAAATTGGTTTAATTTTAGGAATGTTATAAACTTAATCAATTTTATTTATAACAAAAAAAAACACATTTGACAAAATAAAATGCCCATTTCTGATAAAAAGTAAAACACTTGACAACATGAGAGTAAGTGAAACTTTCATTAAAATGATATCTAAAACCAACATCATTAGATCATTAATATTAGTTGTAAAGAAGATAAACTAAAATTTGTTACAATAAATTCAGGAGTGAAACTGGGATATTTATTGTCACTTTTTCGAATTGACATGATATTATAAATTCTCACTGTAGCAATAAGACAAAAAAAATTGAGAAAAGAAACATATGTAAAGAAGAAACAAAATGATCAGTTGTTGCAGGTGATATGATGATATGCTTTAAAAAAATCTAAAGAATCAAATAAAATTAATTGAAACAATGAATAGTAAATTTTTAAAATATAAAATAAATCTTGCAATAATGGAAGAAATACTAAGAGAGATTCTATTTAAAATTACTAAATAATGTATACAATCCTCGAGACTCTACCTTTTAAAATATATGAAAGATCTATGTGAATACAACTACAAAAATATTTACAGAAACAAAGACATCCATAATTAGAAAAAATAATAAGTTCTCATGGATAGATAAAACAAGTCAATTTGATAAAAATGACAATGTTACAAAAATGTATTTACTTAGTATCATAACAGGGAAATTACCAAAGGATTCTTATATAGAACTAGAAAAAAAATTCTTATGGTGGGTGAAAAAGATAAAGAATCTCAAGAGAAATAATAAAAATAAATGAGAATTGAGAGGACCTATCTCATAAACCTTTAGTTTGAGTAGATCTCAAGCCATACTACAAATCAGTTATTAATACAACCTGGTAAATCAATCAGTTGCATACAATACATAGAAAATATAAATAATGCTAACCCAGCTAATGGGATAAGGAATCAATATTTGACAAAAATTTGCTAGTAAAATAGGTAAACAGAATGGGAGAAATTAGATTTAAAACAGTATTTCATATTTTATACAAAGTTGATTTACTCTTCATATGATTGAAATGTTCTCTCTATTGAATATAGGGGGTTTGATTTGGGGTAAAGAGTAACTCATATTTTTGTGTAACTCCCATCAGGTTAAATTATTTTACGTGGCTATGCATATTTGCCACAAGATTTTTTTCCAATGGAAACTTTTTGGAAAGATATATCACACAATTCAAAGCAGTAATGGAAGCCTTGGAATCATTGGAGGATTCCAAATTGTTAAGAAGAATTAAATAACTTCCCTATTTGATGAAATCAGTCATATTTGTCTTTAGTACTTTGCAGGGTCCAATTATCACAACTCAAACTACAAATACTGCCACTATCAGGATAATGAAGACAATCACAATTATTACTGCTAATACCAATAGCATTAACAATGATGATGATGGTGATAATTATAAAGATATCGTTACTACACATGAATATAGCACTGAAAGTTTGCAAATTGTTTTATATAATATTGGTAATGAATTTTAGTTTAATTCAATAATTACAAAGCACCAACTATGTAGAAGACCCTAAGGATACTATGACAAAAAGTGAAAAATATCTACCTCCAGAGACTTAACAATCTTCTGGGAGGCTCATATAGCCTTCTACAGACACAATGCTTTGCAAGCTCCCTAGAATATTTTTTCCAAAACTTCATATCTGCTCTCTGCCAGATTTGATAAACTATTTCAACTCTCAAAATGGAATGTTTGTTTCCTCTTTAAGTACTTAGTCTAAAGTAGGGTAAACTGCTAGCCTGATGTAAATGGCTGATAAGGCTTAATGCAATATTCTGCCTGTGGATATTTACATTTAATCAGGGAACCATACTCTAACCTGAAGGTATGGTTTTCTATTGATAGAGTTTGAGGCTTAATTTAATAACATTAGGGGCAATATTTTAGTGAAGTCAACAAACATCCATTAAATACCTATTATGCATCAAGTTCTGTCCTAAGTTCTAGTGACACAAAGAAAGATGGAAAAAAAATTAAAAACAAAAATAAAACTCTCCACTCTTAAGGAGATCACAATTGAATATACAAGATATGCAAATGACTATAAATGAGCAAAAATAGAGATGAGAAAAATTGGAGATAATCTTAAATTTTAAGACAGCGTCTTCTTGCTGGCAAATTATAAATAATACCACATAAGATAGTGATGACAATGTTTATCTGCCCCAATAACCAGCAATACTATTGACTCTTTAACATATGTACAATACACATATGTGCACACACATATCTGTAAGATTGAAAAATTAAAAAAAAATTCCAGGGCAAAAACCTGAAATACCTTTTGTTGACTAAGTCCTTTGGAAACTTCCTTGTGCACTCAGAGAATCATAAAATATTTTATCCAGAGGGGAGATTGAGGCACAGAGTCATGAAATATTTTATTCAAGGTCTCTTTACTTCTAGTCTAAAAAACCTCTTACTACTTCAAAAGACAAATTATAGGAAATGTTCTTTAAATAATTAATTGGGTACAAGAGAGAAACAATTTTAATTAGAAGTAGTCCACATCATAGAACACTATATAAATCAGGCTAATGGTTATTATAAAGGATCAAAATGAAATCACTTTATTGAAGTCAAGGTCTTGTTGTTATGATTATGGCAGATCAGACAAATATAAACTCAAAAGATTCTACCATAGTTCAAGCACAAATTGTCCAAATTAGCACATTTGAAGTAGGAATATAATTTTCACATCTCACATTTCTTTTGAGCTACTGAAATTTTACTTTGCTCATAAAGTGTAGCTGGGTAATACTGTGCCAGTGTCTCCCATGTCTCACAACTGATTCCAGAGTTCTTCAAGAGACCTTCCTTTGCTTTTCTTCCTTTGACCTTCATATGATCACTTACTGTTTGTAAGTTAGCTGTAGAACATTTCTTTTAAGAAAACTTATGTTTGATATTCAAATAATGTGGTCAACCCGAAAGAATTGCACTTTCTACAGTAGAATTTGAATACTTGACAGTTCAGTTTGAGAAAGGACCTCTTTTTCTGGTATACTATTTATCAGGTAAACTTCAGAATTTTTCTAAGACAATTCAAATGGAAGCAATTCAGTTTCCTGGCATGACACTGATATACTTTCTAAATTTCAGTCATAGAACAATGAGGTCACCACAAAGGCTCTCTAGACCTTCATTTGAAAAATCTACTCGTTGGTGGTCTTTCCCGCACTTTTCCTTATTTAGCAAGTTATTATTAAATAATCCAAAGCAGAACAAAAAAAGAGGTATCATAATACAGTGGAAAAAAACATTTGATTAGGAGTTATTGAGCCTACAGTCAAACTCATGATTCTGCAGTATAACTTTGGACAAGTCCCTTACCTGCTCTAAGACCCAGTTTCTGCATCTGTGAAATGAGGGAGAATTGAATGAGATGACCTGTCAGTATCTTTTCAGTTCTTAATCCTTTGATCAAACAAAACCCCTGGCCAAATTAATAAAATCTGAAGTAAAATTTTACCGGATTTTCAATTTAAGGTATTATGAGCACTTATTAAATTCTTCTTGAGAGATTAATTGTAAGACTCCAAAAAAACAGTGATAAAAGAAATGACATTTTAAGCAACTGCTCATAGGCATTGACCCATGGCTAAACCAATGGGTTCTATAATTGGCAAAGTATTCACTGATTACATACTATGTAATAAGTAGATATGTACTTCACTGAGAGCAAGACTTCTGGCTTTCCCACAGTTGCCTAGAGTAGCTTATGGCTTTATAGTTCTTCAAAAGGTCATTTGTATTACTGGGAATTCTTTGTTACATGTATTTTATAGCTTGTGCTAAATATGTATATGTGTCTCCCTGTGTGTATGAAGTAGGAAAATTGATTATTGTTTTGCTTTATGATAAAATGGATCCCACTTCCCACATTGTATCCCACATTTAAACAATCAGATACATCTCTGATCTCATCAACTTGGATGTTTTCTCCAAAGATCCTTGTCATTAACTCATGCATGCCTATTCATTGTATGTGCCTCTTGTCACATTCCATAAGTTCATCATGTCCTCTTCCTTTCTCAAATAAGACAGTATTTGTAAAGGCACAGTACCTGGCAAATAGTAGGTACTTAATAAAAACTTCTTTCCTTCTTCCCTTTACTTACCTAATATAGTAGGAGCCTCTGTTAAATTTCACCAGAAATCACAAGCATATAAACAGAATACTGAGAATGATTTATAAAAATGCCTTGAAAATCTTAAAATTCCATATAGTTATTATTACTAATTGCATCATACATAGTTTTATATTTTTAATTATTTATGTGTTATATGTTGCCTCTTGCTCAAAGCCTCCTATATGATTATCTTTTGCCTTCTGAATGATAATGATATTCCTTTTTAGTTCTTCTGAGGCCATTTTCACTCAAGGAACTTAGCTCCTCCATTGAATATCCAATAGGAAACCCCTTCCACCACCATCACTACCATTATTATCATCATCATCCTCATCAACAACAGCATTATCATCATCATCATCATTCATTTATTAATGTCTTATTGCATTATACTAAGTGGTGGAAATACAGCTAAAATCTGTTTTTAAAAAAGGATACAGTTTTCAGAGAAAGAAATCCAAACTGTCATTAATAACCATATTTTTAAAAAAAGTTTTAAATTACAAATAAAGAGATATAAATTAGAACAACTCTGACTTACCCCCTCATACCCAGAAAATTTAGCATTAGTGAACAAAAACAAAAGTGACAAATACTGGAAGGGTTGTGGGCAAATAGCTATTTAAATGTTCTATTAGTGGACGTAAGAACTGGTCCAGCTATTCTGTAAAGCATTTTGGAACTCTATCCAAAATGCTATTAAAGCATCACTTGGCCAAGTGATATGATTACTAAGTCTAAGCCCCAAAGAGATAAAAGAAAAAGGGAAATTATTCATGGTACAAAAAAAATTATAGCAATTCTTTTTGTTGTGGCAAAGAATTGGAAACTAAGATTTCCATTAATTAGTAAATGACTGAAGAAGTTATAGTATATGAATATGATGGAATGTTATTATGTTGTAAGAAATGGTTAATGAAATGGTTTCAAGGAAGACAAAAAAAAAAAACCTGTAAAGATTTTCATCAGCTGTTTCCAAATGAGCAGAACCAGGGGAACAATGTATGCAATCACAACAATATTGTAAAGACAAATAATTCTGAAAGACTTAGTAACTCTAATCAACATAATGATCATGTATAACTCAACAGGGTTCAAGACAAAGTATATTCTTCACCTCCAGAAAGAGAAATGATATACTCAATGTACTGAAGGAAGCATCTCCTCTCTTCTTTTTTCCTTATTTTCTCTTCTTTTTTATTTCTATCTTCTTTTCCCCTCATTCCTCTCCCTCCTCTCCTCTTCTATCCTCACTTTTCTCCTTTTTTCTTCTTTCATTTTCTCTTCTTTTCTCTTCTTTCCACTTCTTTTCCTTCATTTCCTTTACTCTTTTTTTTGAGGGTATATGACTAATGGAGGAACTTGTTTTGCATGTGTATACATATTTGTAATCGTTTATTTTTCCTGCTTTTTCAATGAGTAAAGAATGGGAAGTTGAGGAGAAAATTTGAAACTGAAAAATAAAATAACCCAGAATTTTAAAAAGAATGCAGGTGAAAGGATGGAAATGTGAATATCTGTTGTACTAAAAGAACACAGAACACTTGAAGATAAAATTATTTTTCTTCCGGAGATAAGAGAAGAAGGAAGCAAAACAATAGAAACATGATACATAGAGAGAGGAATCAAGGTTCCAATGTCACCAGCTAGCTAGGTTCCCACGAACTAGTTCACCTAATTTCTTTGTGACTCTGTTTCCTCACCTACAAAATTAGGATATTGGCCAGATGATGTCTATGGTGTCATCTAATTTAAAAGTGGCTGATTCTAACTGAGTTTCTTTTAACATAGAGTCTCCTCCTTCTCTATAACCCTGCTGGTGGTTATATGCTGTACAGAATCCAGCAATCCTTCAGCTCTTTGTATAAGAGTAGATGAACTTAATGTTTTCCAAGCAGAAATTAGTTTTGACAGGCTTTGGGTTAGTCTGTGAGAGGAAAAGGTCTGTTAAAAATAAATGGTCTAGGGAACATTTTCCCTCCATAATCGGTTGCATGAGTTTAATAGTTAGAAATGGTTTCAATGTTACATTTTCAACTTAAATAATAAAACCATCTGTTACAAGCAGAGTATCATAAGGAGATAATTCACTGCAGTAACTATTTACTTTGTTTTGGAATTAGTTTAAGTCATAAATAAATAGTTCTTTGTATTTAAGTTAGAAAAAAATAGTCCATCTAACATGTACTCAAGACATTCTCCACCTGTTAAAGGTACATAGGAATGGGAGCCTTTCTTTGCAGTGGGAAAAGGACCCAAACTTTCAAAAAAATAAATCAATGCCAATTTTTGATTTGTATGATGACAGAGAACATGTAAGCAAATAAAAACAATGAACTAGGGGAAAAGCAAATATACTATTGATTTGGCACCATATGAATCATCTGTGAGAGTCTATGAGGGGCAAGAGAGTAGGGGTTGGGAAGTGATTGATTGAGACTTGAGATCTGATCCTGAGGTAATGAAATTTGAGGGGTCTTGCCTCATGCTATTGACCTAAGGGTAGCTTTGGGAAAAAGTGATTCCTTCTGACTCAATGGTGTTAGTTTAAACAATCCCCTGGGCTCAAATATCAGCCATTAAAATAAATTCAGGAGACAGAGGAAGTGATGTTTATGAGTTGGAAGTCTGAGCTGCTTTTTAAACAATCATGGGTATACAGATCTCAAAATAGAAACCTGATATATTGGGAAGAAAGCAGGAGGAAATGACATGGGAGTACTCTTGGGAGGAGGTGTGAGGAGATTCTGAAATCTAGTCTTTCAGCAGAAAAAGGGTTTAATTTTTTTTTCTCCTATAGCTAAATTGAGAGGATTTTCACCTCAAAAAAGGTTTTAGGGCTATCATTTGACAAATGAAGCTATCTTTGTAAGGTTCCACGGATTTTTCTTAGCTAACTATAGATAACATTCATTTGTTCATGTACATAAAGGAGACCTATATAAGGGATAATCTCAAAAGGTAAACACTTAGCATGGTACTCTCAATACTTAACAGAGTATTCAGTACATGATAGATGCTTCATAACTGCTTATTGGCTGACTTTATCAGGTTAAGAATTTTTTAATCCATTTATCAGGGAAGTTAATTACATAGTTTTTTTTTTCTTTTTTCTTTATTAAAGTTTTTTTTTTTCAAAACATAGGCGTGAACAATTCTTCAACATTAGTCCTTGCAAAAACTTGTGTTCCAATTTTCATCCCCTTGTCCCATGCTCTTCCCTAGATGCCAAGTAGTTCAATACATGTTAAACATGGTAGAATTACATTATTTGTTAAAAAAAAATAACAATATTAACAAAATGCAGAGCTGACCAACGGAAGGCTGCTTCTAAGAATTATCACATCAATAAGAATAAGGAAAAATAACTGATTTACATTCTCAAATGGCATGATATTTTTTAAAAAGTTAAAATTTAATGAAAAACCTTCCTAAATGTACAGATGCAATTTCTCAGAGGAGTACTAAAAGTTGGTAATAGATATATGCCCCAGGATCTATCAAATATAAATATATTATTTGGGTACCCCCAGATGGAAACAGTGAAGTATGTGTGTACATATGTGTGTGTGTGAAACTTGCTCAAGTATGGTGTGTATGCAGGGAATATTATTTAATTTTAATTCATCAAAACATTTTTTGAGACAATAGAGAATTACAGAATACATCCAATATACTCTGCATGCATGCTTATAGAAACAACAAAGATGAAAGAATGGAACCAAAAGGCCCTTCATGGGCAATATCTAGAGAAGCTTAACCAAAAACTATATTCATAAGGTATTAATCAAATGGCTAAATCAAGCAGATTTGTTTAGCAAGAGTGGGGAATCTTTTTGTGGCCAAGGGCCATTTGGATATTTTGGATTTTGGCCATACAAAACTTTCAACTTATAGGACTCAAGCAGTGGGTGGTTGTTCTATCTAGCTTTCACCTCATCATCACCTGGATTGATTACATAAATTATTTCATCAGCCTTATACAGTGCCAAGCTGAGTGTTAGGAAGACTCCTCTTCCTGAGTCTAAATCTGGTCTCAAACACTTACTAGCTGTGTGATCCCAGGCAAATCATTCAACCCTTTTTGCCTCAATTTCCTCATCTGTAAAATGAGCTGGAGAAAGAAATGGCCAATCACTCCCATATCTTTACCAAGAAAATCCCAAATGAAGTACAAAGAATTGTACAAGACTAAAGAACATCATTTTTATACTGAAAGTAGAGTTAGGTGTTAGTTCTGCAAGGAAATGGTAGAAACTGATTTCCAAGCAAATTGCAAAAATATATCACAAACTGATTACCTAGACACGGTGACTAGAAATACACATTAAATATTGGGCATTCTCTATAAACTGATATCCCCATACTAAAAACACATACCTTAAAATATTATTGAGGATTCAATACACTACTAAGATAAAAGTATTATTACAGGAAATTTTGTTGCCCTTAATTGTCTTCAATATAACACCAACCCCCAACATATATGAATTATATTTTAATTAATGTTGCCATATTGATCACTCATAGCATCTATGATACCAAGAATGAAAAGCTGTAAAAATAGAGAAACCCAATGGAAACAATCAAAATCATATGTAAAAGGAAGTCTTGTCTCTTACTAGAGTTGTTCCATGGAGGCTTTCAGTGAGAATCTAAAGATAAGCTTATATACTAAAACTTTCATTCAATTAGTCTAACAAACTAGTATCTCCTATATCCTGGTGATTGTTAAACACTGGAGATATAGTCTTTTCTCTCAGAAGAAAACATCAAAACAGCTATGTACACATAAAAAATATATAGGCTAAATTATGAGAAATTTCAGAGAAAAGGCACTCAGATTAAGGAGTACTGAGACATCTTACAGAATTTTAGGTGAGATTTAAAGAAAACTAAGGAAGCTGAGATGCAAGATGAGAAGAGAGAACATTCCATGTATAGATAAAATCCAGGGGAAAATGGCTGAAATTAAGATGTGGAGTGTCATGTTCTAAGAACAGCAAGGAAACCAGTATTTCTTGATCATAGAGTAAATGAAGGAAAGGAAGTTGTAAGAAGATTAGAAATGTAGGAAGATATTAAGTTATGGAGGGCTTCAAAAGCCAGAGAATTTTCTATTTTATCCTGAAGATAACAAAAAAGTAATTTTGTCCACCTGCCCAAACATTTTGACATACAATCAATTCTATCTGAACTCCAAGAAAATAAAGATGACAAGAATTAAAGTCACAATAGGAATTATAAAAATAACAGCATTTACACTGCTTTTGACAATTATCAAAACTTTTGACTTTAACATTAAGCTATTTGATGTCAACACGGAAAGACATTCTTTTTAAAACCTGCCATCTAAAAAAGAATCTCAAGAAAATTTGATACAAAATGTGTTATTTTTTTCCAAAACAGTTTAAGACCACTACATTTCTGTCTAGCTCCAAAATCACAATTATATTCCTAAATAGAATTATAGTCTCAAAATGAAAGAAAGTTTGTTATTTGACTTATGTGCATGATATTAAACTATATGACTACCAAAAGACACATTAAAGAGTCTTTTCATCCTAGGGAGTCTTCTTTACGATGATATCAAAATGTCATTTGGATTCAATAAGTACAAAAGTCTCAACATATTCCCTGGAAAGATAGAGACTGAAGGCTTTGAATCTGGATATCAAGGTCCTTTTGAATTAATAAATGAAGGTATTAACTACAAATACTGTACTTTGCTCTCCTCTAGATAAAACATACTGATATCCTAATGAGAAAGAAATAGTTGTGACTGAATAAGTTCATAGGGTTGCTATTCAAAATTTAAAAAAAAATTCAAAAAATAAAGTTGAAGGGCAATTAGATTGCCCAGTGAATAGAGCACTAGCTTTGGAGTATGGAGGACCTGAGTTCAAATTCTCTCTGAGGCACTTATCATTGGCTAACATTGTGATCCTGTACAAGTTACTTAACCCCAATTGTTTTGCAGAGGGGAAAAAACAAAACTGAATAGGAAACTATATTTAGAGCAATTAAAACTACAACATGTCACTCCTACTCTACACTTTTAGAACTCAGGGCCAAAGGAGATGCAAAAAATATCCTACCAAAACCCCATACAATAATAACATGGGGTTTATTACTCTAAAGGAGTAACAGAAAAATAAGCATTTTATCATTAGGAAAGAAGAGAATATTAATCAATATTAGAGAACATTACTGTTGAAAGAAATAAATTTGCAAACTGATAGTAAAATCTGATAACTAGCATGTATCAATGGATTTGGCAAAGATATCTAAAAGTGGTTTATCTCCAGATCAAAGATTCAATAATTGAATAAAAAGTCCCTTTATGGAAAACAGTCACATGAATGCAATCAAAGATATATTGATAAAATCATCAAGTAAATGATGTTTAGGGAAACTAAAAAGTTCAGGGTCTCATTTACTCCAATAGCTAGGGAAAAATTATCTTTGAAGAGCCTGGACAATAGTAGATGTCAATGTAGGGGTCAAAGTAGATCATTCTAGAAAATGACAAACTGCAACAAATTACTAAAGGCTATAAATATTCATCATTTATTGAACACCTAGCAAGACATGATCTGGGACTGAAATTATGTATCAGAACTTTCATAAATTGATAGAAAAATCCTATGTTACAAGTACAGGTTTCAAAATACCTTTGAGAATTCAAGCAACTAAGTGTCCTGGAACTGGACTATGATCATAGACTGCATTGCTGCCTGCAATCAGGCAAACATAGCACTTACATATAAAAAATTTAGGAACAACATTTAAATAGCTGATGCCATACCAAAATATTCATTCCTCAAATTGCATGTAGTAGACTGGTTTCTAAAAATAGAGAACCAGCAGAAAGCAAAGTTAAGTAGGAACAGAAATATATTTCAATCCTGTTGTCATTTACTATTACTAGTCATATGACTATTACTACTCATATGACTATTACTAGTCACACTGAGGATCTTTTCGGTGAATGTACAGAAAATAGTTACATCCTAATTTTGCTTTGAACTACAGAAAGCAAATATTTTATTTATCTATTTAAAAACCCTTCAGAACTTTAAATATATAAGAATAATGGCAAAATACTGATTTATCCTATGGTTATTTATATCTGAATCTTTGTGGGAGAGATGAGAATTATAATCATGTTTGTAAAATTTAGAAAACATGTTGCATAGCTGATCTCATTTGAGTTTTACAACAAAATAGTATAATTTTTATATATGGAAACTGAAGCTCACCAAGAATAAAGATTTGTCCATACTCACAAAGCTAATAAGTGACAGAGGCATAATTTGAAATCAAATCTTCTTGATTCCAAATCCGGAACTCCATTCTGTAGTCATGATTTCTTTAAGATTGCATTAACAGTCAATGACTATAGAAATCTAGTGTTTGATAAACCCAAAGACCCCAGCTTTTGGGATAAAAACTCAGTATTTGACAAAAACTGCTGGGAAAATTGAAAACTAGTATGGAAGAAACTAGGCACTGGCCCACATCTAACACCCTATAGCAAGATAAGGTCAAAACGTGTTCATGATTTAGACATAAAGAGTGATATTATAAACAAATTAGAAGAACCTAGAATGGTTTACCTCTCAGATCTATGGAAGAGAAAGGAATTTATGAGTAAAGAACTAGAGATCATTATTAATCACAAAATAGATAATTTTGACTATATTAAGTTAAAAAGTTTTTGTACAAACAAAACAAATGTAGATGAGATTAGAAGGGAAGCAATAAACTGGGGAAACATTTTTACATTCAAAGGTTCTGACAAAGGCCTCATTTCTAAAATATATAGAGAATTGACTCAAATTTATAAAAATTCAAGCCATTCTCCAATTGATAAATGGTCAAAAGATATAAGCAGACAATTTTCAGATGAAGAAATTGAAACTATTACTAGTCATATGAAAAGGTGCTCCAAATCACTATTAATCAGAGAAATGCAAATTAAGACAACTCTGAGATACCACAACACACCAGTCAGATTGGCTAAAATGACAGGAAAAGAAAATGACAAATGTTGGAGGAGATGTGGGAAATCTGGGACATTGATACATTGTTGGTGGAACTGTGAACGGATCCAACCATTCTGGAGAGCAATTTGGAACTATGCTCAAAGAGTTATCAAACTGTGCATACCATTTAACCCAGCAGTGTTTTTACTGGGCCTATATCCCAAAGAGATCTTAAAGGAAGGAAAGGGACCCACATGTGCAAAAATGTTTGTGGCAGCCCTTTTGTAATGGAAAATGGATGCCCATCAGTTGGAGAATGGCTAAATAAATTATGGTATATGAATGTTATGGAATATTATTGTTCTATAAGAAACAACCAACAAGATGATTTCAGAGAGGCCTGGAGACATCTACATGAACTGATGCTAAGTGAAATGAGCAGAACCAGGAGATCATTATACATAGCAACATGACTATACAATGATCAATTCTGATGGACATGGTTCTCTTCAACAATGAGGTGATTCAAACCAGTTTCTATTGTTCAGAGATGAAGATAGTCATACACATCCAGAGAGAGGCCTGTGGGAATTGCGTGTGGACCACAACATAGCATTTTAACACTTTCTGTGAATGTTTGCTTGCATTTTGTTTTCCTTCTTAGGTTGTTTTTTTTTCTCTTTCTAGATCCAATTTTTTTTTTGTTCAGCAAGATAACTGTATAGATATGTGTATATATATATATATATTGGATTTGTCATATATTTAACATATTTAACATGTATTAGACTACCTGTCATCTAGGGGAGGGGATGGGGGGAAAGAGGGGAAAAATTTGGAACAAAAAATTTTGCAAAGATCAATGTAGAAAAATCACTCATGTTATATAAATAAAAAAGCTTTAATTTAAAAAAAGACTGCATTAACATTGGTGCTTGCTTTCTGCATATATAGCAATGGAGAGTCAAAGTGATCCTTGAATTCTAATCTACCTGAAACCTAATCTTGCCTTTCCCTGAAACCCCACACATTTCTGAATGTCTAAAATCCCTGAAATTAAACAAAAGTGTGGCAAGAAAGTTCACATGACATTTAAAATGTGTTGTTTTTAATTTATTTAATGAATAATTCACAGTGGAATATTAAAGACATGACCAAAATATCAATGGTCCCCTGATGACTATGTTCCAATTTGCAAATAATATTTTAGATCAAAGAAAAAATGGAATAATGGTTTGGCAATTGCAAAATAAGGTGGATCTTCTGAGGTCTTTTGTGACCATACCAGTATTCCTATGATTTCCATTCAATTCATTCATTCATTTCTGTTATCTACAAAATTTCAGTAATCATTGCCATCTGTCTTACAGAAATGAATAGGCAGCAAACTATGGATATGGTCAGAAGAATATTTTCAGATCTTCTTAAGAAAGAATATTCATAGAAATCTACTTTGTGCCATAGAATAAACAAAACACTTAGTTTCTTTGTAGCTTCCTCACTTTTAAAATGAGGGGATTGGGCTGGATCAAAGATTCTAAATTTCTTTGTATTGTGGACATTTTTGACAGCCTAGTGAAATCTGTGGATCTTTTGTCAGGGGATTATGTTAAAAAAAAATAACAATGGAAGAATATGTTAAATTTTAGCTAGAAGTTAGTGAAAATGCAGATGCAGGGTTTTATTGTTGTTGTTCTTAATCAAAGGTCACAGACCCCCTCAGATCTACTGATCCCAGGCTAAGAAATCTTGATACATTTCCTAAATTTTGGTTCTATCTCTCTGTTTAATTTGCATCTCTCATTTGGATGATCTAACTAATTCAAACTCAATATAACTAAAATTGAATTTATTTTCCTCTTTGTCCATTCATCCCCTGGAATTAGCTGTTTCTGAAAATGCTAACCACCCATCTACACGGAAAACCTTGGAACTATATTCAATCCCTTTCTTTTCCTTATGGTCACTAAATCTAGTTAATTCCATATCCATGAAATCTTGTACAAATATCTCTTGCTTTCTTTTTCTTGTTTTCATTATCTCTAATCTCTCCCTCCTTTTAACTATCTTATATACTCCCACCATATTTATCTTTCTAACACATACTTCTAGACATTTTACTTTCAACTGTTTCCTATTGTCTACTAATAAAATCCAAATTCCTTAGTTTAGCATTCAAAGTTCCTTATTTTCAGATCCAAGGTTGTCTTTCTAATCATATCTATCAGTACTCCCTTACATTCATCCTATTGTATAACCAAACTTGATTACTCATCATTTCCTGAGCATACCATATGTTTAAATGATCACTATTTTAATTTGTATTGAAATATTTTGCTTTTTATCACATTTATTTCAGAATATATTCTCTCTCACCTCTCTAGGAATTATTTCCCTGACCAAAAAAACTAAAAAGAAAGTCAAAAACCTGACCAGCACATTCAATGAACCTGATTATATATAATTCATATCAATGGTTTCCCACCTTTCCAATAAAAAAGGAGATTGAGTATTTCTTATCTATTTATAGTGAAAAGTTTGACACTTTAATTATTCCCCATTCTCTTTCTTTTTATTTTATTTAATCAATTAATTTTATTTTATTTTCCCATTTGCATTATCTGCATTGATTTCAGTTCTATTTCCCTGAAGATAAATTTACATTAAGTATACTCAAGCGTCTTGGATTATATATATTCATTGTTTCTCACAGAAATAAAAATATCTTCTTGTTGTCCAGTCATTCAATTGTGTCCAACTGTTAATGACCTCTTGGCCCAATTGACCATAGGTTTGTTGTTGTGAAGTATGAGTTTTTTGGCAAAGATACTGGAGTGGGTTCCCATTTCCTTCTCCAGTTTTATGTAGGAAGAGGTTAAATACCCAGGATTACACAGCTAGTAAGTGTCTGAGGGCACATTTGAACTCTGTGCTTTACATGAATATTGAATCTAAATGTGACAGAGGTACCCATAGTTTTTCACTGTTTTTCATCAATGACCAATAGAATAAGAATTGCTTTTACCAAAGATGCAAAATCAAGAATATACATATAGGAAAGAGAAGAAACTACCAGGATAATAATCAAATTATAAGTAATAAATTTGGGAGATGAGATTCAAGAGATGTTTTGAAAAATAAGACAAATACCATCATCACTACCACCAAAAAAAATGTTTCCATACTATTTGGGAGGGAATCCACCAAAATTATAATTTGCTTTATTCATCTAGTTAATTTTCAAATGCCTACCATGAGGGGAGGGGTGTGAAGAAATCCTCATTTTAGCTTTCTATAGGTAATCAATATCTACAAATCCTTGTAAATAGGACTTTCCATATCCTTAGTGATTTTCTGAACTTATTGACTATCAGCAAAGAACCAATTTCTTGTCCTCTAAGTTAGGATACCTTAATTATTTATTTCTCCAGGCATAAAAATACTATTGTGGGGAAATTTAAACCCATGAAAAATTTCATCAGATAGAAAAATTTAGCTTAAGAAATGTTCTCCTTTTGATTTTTTAAAATTTTTAAAAGAATTAGTTAAGTAAACTATTGAATGTAATGACTTGGAACTTATAACTATATTTTAGGTTATTTATTGATCATCAACTGATTTTCTATGGCACCAATTAAAATAGGAGGATTTGAAAACTCATCTTTCCTTGAATGATGGTCCATTTCCTATACATTTCCAGTTCTTTAGATAAATGACAATACAATTTAAACTGCTTTCAAGAAATCTTAAAAATAAAATATCTAAAGTTCTCTGGAGGCTTAAATAATCTTAGAGCTTTGTTTCTGTGAAGTTGTTGGACTAAACCAATCTGCTATTTGTTATGGCAAACACAACCTGAACTTTCAGGACTTCTTTTCCAGCTATCTAAGGCAATAGTGTTTTTTACCATTCTCTTGTTTAGATTTCTGATAAACACAACTTACCAGGTAAATATATTCTCTTTGTTCTTCACAAAAACATTAACTATCCAAGGCTGTATGATACCCTGGAAAAGAGATCTGTTTATCTTATAGAAATTTTTTTCAAGTTCCAACTCTATCATTTATTTGCTTTTGTGATCAGAACTTATTATCTTTTCTCCTCAGCGCACCAATCTTCCAAACTTTCCTTTTTCTTCCAAAGGAAGCACCATTCTATATAGTCCAAGGCTGATAATCTCAACATTATTCATGACTCCTCACTCTTTCACTCAAATGAGGGAATAGTTATTAGCATTGAGCACAACGACTGGTACATAGCTGTCCTTAATAAATGCTTGTTCCCTCTCCTAAAGTCTTTACCCCAGCTATCTAATCAGTTGCTAGATCTTCCCATTTCTAACTCCATATCTTTCCCATTCAGTTCTTTTTCTCTACTCACACAGGCATAACTTTGGTCCAGATCTGCATCACCTCTCACCTAAACTATTTAACAAGTTTTAAAATGGTCTCCTGCCTCAAATTTGTTCCCTTTCCAATCTATTCTTGACAAGATGGCAAAATAATTTTAGTTGAGCTCAGAATTGACCATGACACTAATTTATGCAATAAACTCTTGCAATTGCCATTAGAATAAAATATATACTCCTCTGTTTAGCTTTTAAAGACCTTTACATACTGACCTTAACCTTAATTTCTAGGCTCCCTACAAACCTGAATTTCAACCCAGCAAAATTTGGCCTTCTCTTTATTTCTCACATAGAACAAACCATTTCTCATTTTGTATCCTTGTTCAGGTCATATGTGCCTGGAATTATACTTTTTATAGACACTTTTATCCATATACATGTGGAAGAGAAGAGGCAGCATGGCCTAGTGAAGCTTAATTTTAAGGTTCTGAGATATACTTTTGTATTTGAGAAAGCCATTCATTTAACTAGGGGTTCAAACAATTCTCTCTTTTTTTTAATTAAAGCTTTTTATTTGTATAACATATGTATGGGTAGTTCCCCAGCATTGATCTTTACAAAGCTTTCCATTACAAATTTTACCCCCAGTCCCCTTCCCTCCCCTAGATGGCAGGAAGTCCATTACATGTTAATAATGTAGAAATACTTGACAAGTTGTGCAAGAAAAATCCTATCTACAAGAAAAAAAAAGAAAATCAGAGAAAGGAAACACAATGCAAGCAAACCTCAATAGAGAGCATGAAAATGTGATATTCTCTAATGAGATATGTTGTAGAATGATTGCCTTCCTTTTTATTCTTTTCTTTAACACAATACAAAGCAATTAATAAGTATTTCATAAATGTTTATTGACCAACTGACATCTGCATTTTAGAGGGATAAGTGTGTGTGTGTTCTATATTTCTTTTATTGTTGCAAGAGTTAAGATACCCTTTCTCTCTCTTGACCTACCCTAAAATATGCTAGCTACTGGGGTTACAAAAAAAAAGAAGAATCTTATATTTACTGACAGGCATACTCACACTTCCTGGTACTCAGTACTTTAAACCTCACTTCATCCTCCTCCAACTTCCTCTTATCTATCTATGAGATCCAACATTAAGGGTTAGACTAGATAATAAATCAGATTTGGTGACTATAATGTAGCCACTGGTTTATTTCATGAAGAATCAGAGATCATTTTGTCCTGAGAGATAATTTTCCCTGTGAAAAGAAATCTTGTCTTAAATATTAAAAAAAAATCTGAATTTTAATCCTTCCTCAGTATTTACTGAATAATCATAGGAAAGCCATTCAACTCCTCAGAGCCTCAGTTTCTTTATCTGCAAAATGGAGATAGTAATACTTGTACTACCTACTCATTTATTTAAGGAAGACACTATAAATTTTAAAGCATTATAAAATTAGATATTCAGATGCATCAATCAGTCAACAAGCATTTATTAAGTGATATCCTAGTCACTCTTTTAAATGCTAGAGATATATATATAGCAAGGCAAAAAATGCTATCTCTGCTCTTCAGAAGTTTAGGTCTTCATGTAAGGTTTATATAAGGCAAAAATAAAAATGTCCATAATGAAATGTAACAACTAGATAGAAGATAATATCCAAGGAAAATTTTAATTGATGTAAGGTAGATGGGAGGGGAAAAGGTTTCTTTAAGAAAACCAGGGAAGTTGAAGTACAGATGAATCTCTTTAAAGTGAGCAATTCCCTTAACATATGTTTTTTTTTTTTATCTCACATAACTCTTGCCTATATTTTCCCATATATCCTCAAAAGATATTGCTGGAAGTCTTCCTCTATTTCCCTAGAATATTTAATGTCCTTTTCTCCTGTAGCATGTTTAACATAGCTCCTTTTCTGTCCACAGAATTCCACAGCCAGGATTACTACTAGTCCTTGTAACTAACTATAGGGAAGTAGGAATCTCTCCAGCATAAAGACAAGAAATAGACAAGAAGAACAGTGACTGCACATCTCTTAGGATAACACTGCCATGGAAGCACTTAGTATTTTTAGACATCCAGAAATGTCTAGAGAAAGTAGCACAAAAAAGCCTGAACCTTAGCATAGAATTTCCCCACTTCCAAGTGAGCAGAGCCCAACTTTAACAAAAAATTCAAAGTGAGGAAATAGTCTGGAGAAATGAGCAAAGAGAAAAAGGGGAACTTGACCATAAAAAGGTACTACAATGTCAGGAAAGACCAAGACATAAACTTAAAAGACAATGAGGGGGTGGAGCCAAGATGGCGGAGTGAAAAGGTGACTTTCTGCCTCTCCTCCGATCTTCTCTCAAATCAACAATAAAATAAGCCTCTGAACTGATCTTCAAGTCAACGAACTCAGAAATATTTGGGCACGGCTCTCTGGAGAACTTCATATCAGGTTAGTCGGACTCGGACAGAGAGATAAATAGACAACAACTGTGCAGGCCGGAAGTGAGGGTGGGACTCAGCTCAGCTCATCCTGGAAGAAATTCCAAACTCCAAACTCCAAATTCCAAACACCTGGAGTTTATCTGAGGCACTCGGGACACTCTGCCCTGATTGGGGGCAGGTGTTCCGGCAGACTTGCCTTGTTTAAGGAGTAATTCGGACGTAGTCCTAGGCCCCACCGGCCCAGCACCTTAAGTCAACTCGCCGAAGTGCCCCAGGGCAAAGCGTCTTCAGCCGAGGTTTTTTTTTTTCCCCTACCTTAAAGAGATATCCACTCTGTCTAAAAAAAAAAATGATGAAGAAGCAAAAGAGAGCTCTCACCATAGACA
>JAJPUD010000926.1:55450-68471 GCA_023553655.1 Myrmecobius fasciatus
AGTCTCAAGAATGATAAGGGAGAACTTTCCTCCAATGAAGAGGAAATTAAAGCAATAATTAGGCGTTACTTTGCCCAACTTTATGCCAGTAAGTTTGAAAATCTGAATGAAATGGAGGAATATCTACAAAAATATAGATTGCCGAGGTTAACAGAAGAGGATATAAATTATTTAAATAGTCCCATATTAGAAAAAGAAATAGAACAAGCCATTAACCAACTCCCTAAGAAAAAATCTCCAGGGCCAGATGGATTTACATGTGAATTCTACCAAACATTCAAAGAACAATTAATTCCAATACTACACAAACTATTTGAGAAATTAGGGACAGAAGGTATACTGCCAGAATCCTTCTATGAGACCGATATGGTGCTGATAGCTAAACCAGGTAGGGTAAAAACAGAGAAAGAAAACTATAGACCAATTTCCCTAATGAATATTGATGCAAAAATTTTAAATAAGATTTTAGCAATGAGATTACAGAAAGTCATCCCCAGGATAGTACACTATGACCAAGTAGGATTTATACCAGGGATGCAGGGCTGGTTCAATATTAGGAAAACTATCAGCATAATTAATTATATTAATAACCAAATTAGCAAAAACCATATGATTATCTCAATAGATGCAGAAAAAGCCTTTGACAAAATCCAACACCCTTTCCTATTAAAAACACTAGAGAGTATAGGAATAAATGGGCTTTTCCTTAAAACGATCAGTAGCATCTATTTAAAACCATCACCAAGCATCATATGTAATGGAGACAAACTAAAACCATTCCCAATAAGATCAGGAGTGAAACAAGGCTGCCCACTGTCACCATTACTATTTAATATTGTATTAGAAATGTTAGCTTTAGCAATAAAAGAAGAAAAAGAGATAAAAGGAATCAGAGTAGGTAATGAAGAAACCAAATTATCACTCTTTGCAGATGACATGATGGTATACTTAGAGAACCCTAGAGATTCAACTAAAAAACTACTAGAAACAATTCACAACTTTGGCAAAGTTGCAGGATTCAAAATTAATCCACATAAATCATCAGCATTTTTATATATTACCAACAAAGTTCAGCAGCAGGAGATACAAAAAGAAATTCCATTCCAAATAGCAGATGATAGGATAAAATATTTGGGAATCTCTCTGCCAAGGAAAAGTCAGAAACTATACAAACTAAATTACAAAACACTTTCCACACAAATAAAATCAGACCTAATCAATTGGAAAAATATTAAGTGCTCATGGGTAGGCAGAGCAAACATAATAAAAATGACAATACTACCCAAACTAATCTACTTATTTAGTGCCATACCAATCAAACTCCCAAGAAATTATTTTACAGATCTAGAAAAAATAGTAGCAAAGTTCATCTGGAAGAACAAAAGGTCAAGGATTTCAAGGGGATTAATGAAAAAAAAGGCAGATGAAGGTGGCCTTGCTGTACCAGATCTAAAACTATATTATAAAGCAGCGGTCATCAAAACCGTTTGCTACTGGATAAGAAATAGAGCAGTGGATCAGTGGCACAGGATAGGTTATCAGGACAACCTAGGCATTAACCTTAACAATCTAGTGTTCGATAAACCCAAAGACCACAGCTTTTGGGATAAATACTCTCTATTTGGCAAAAACTGCTGGGAAAATTGAAAACTAGTGTGGAAGAAATTAGGGCTTGACCCATATCTAACACCACATACCAAGATAAGATCTAAATGGGTTCATGATCTAGATATAAAGAGGGACTTTGTAAGCAAGTTAGAGGAACGTAATATAGTTTATCTCTCAGACCTGTGGAGATGGAACAAATTTATGTCCAAAGAAGACTTGGAACTCCTAATTGAACACCAGATGGATAATTTTGACTATATTAAGTTAAAAAGTTTCTGTACAAATAAAACTAATGCAGACAAGATTAGGAGGGAAGCATCTAATTGGGAAATCATCTTTACATTTAATGGTTCTGATAAAGGCCTCATTTCTAAAATATATAGAGAATTATCTCATATATATAAGAATTCAAGCCACCCTTCAATAGATAAGTGGTCAAGGGATATGATCAGACAGTTTTCAGATGATGAAATTACAACCATCTCTAGTCATATGAAAAGTTGCTCCAAATCACTATTGATCAGAGAAATGCAAATTAAGACAACTCTGAGATACCACTACACACCTGTCAGATTGGCTAAAATGACAGGAAAAGATAACGATGAATGTTGGAGGGGATGTGGGAGGGCTGGGACACTAATACATTGTTGGTGGAACTGTGAACGGATCCAACCATTCTGGAGAGCAATTTGGAGCTATGCTCAAAAAGTTGTCAAACTGTGCATACCCTTTGACCCAGCAGTGTTTCTACTGGGCCTATATCCCAAAGAGATCTTAGAGGAGGGAAAGGGACCCACATGTGCAAGAATGTTTGTGGCAGCCCTTTTTGTAGTGGCTAGAAACTGGAAACTGAAGGGATGCCCATCAATTGGAGAGTGGCTGAATAAATTATGGTATATGAATGTTATGGAATATTATTGTTCTGTAAGAAACGACCAGCAGGACGATTTCAGAGAGGCCTGGAGAGACTTACACGAACTCATGCTGAGTGAAACGAGCAGAACCAGGAGATCATCATGCACAGCAACAACAGTATTACATGATGATCAATTCTGATGGACATGGCTCTCTGCAATAAAGAATTGTCTCAAACCAGTTCCAGTTGTTCACTGAAGAAAACCATATACACCCAGAGAGAGGGATATGAAATATGGACCACAACGTAACATTTTCATGATCTCTATTGACATTTGCTTGCATTGTGTTGCCTTTCTCTGATTCTTTTTTTTTCTTGTAGATAGGATTTTTCTTGCATAACCTCTCAAGCATTTCAACATTATTAACATGTAGTGGACTTCCTGCCATCTAGGGGAGGGGAGGGAACTGGGGGTAAAATTTGTATTGGAAAGCTTTGTAAAGATCAAGGTTGGGGAACTACCCATACATATGTTATACAAATAAAAAGCTTTAAAAAAAAAGAAGACAATGATATGAAAACAGCTATAAGCAAAGCTTTAAAGAAAAATGCTCATTGGAGCCAATGCCAGCAATAATTCATTGAAGCGTTAAAGAAGAAGATAAGAGTAATATTGGGAAAAGACGTGAGAGTGTTGCAAGAAGCTCATGAACAAAATAGCACCTTGGTAAAAAGAGGCACATGAACACACACACGTGCATGTGCGCACACATACATATACACACACACACAGAGTAAATAAGAAATAAGAAATTAGATTCTGTGAAAATAACACCTTGAAAAACCAGAATTGACCTAATAGTAAAAGAGGCACAAAAATTTACTGAAGGAAAGAACTACTTTCAAAGCAGAATTAGCCAAATAGGAAAAATACAGATATACAAAAGTCCATTGAAGAAAATGACTCTACAAGACTTCAAGAAAAAATAAAGTCAAAACAATGAAAAAAAATAGAAAATGTGAAATAACCAATCAAACAACAACAACAATAATTGACCTGGAGAATAACAGACCCATGAAAAGCCTAGATTGAAAAAAAAAGCCTAAACATCATGTTTCATAGAATTATAAAAGAAAGCTGCCCTGATATCTTAGATCCAGAGGGTTAAATAGAAATTGAAAGAATTGAAAGATCATCATCTGAAAAAGCTCCCATAATGGAAACTCACAAGAATATTATAACCAATTTCCAGGACTCCCAAATGAAGAAAATAATATTGCAAGTAGCCAAAAAGAAATAATTTAGATATCATGGGGCCACAGTCAGACTCATGTAAGATTTAGCAGTTTATATATTTCAAAAAAGTTAAAGGAATATGGTGTTCCAGAGTGCAAAGTAGCTACTACTACAACCAAGAATATACCTATTCAGAAAAACTGAATGTAATCCTTCAGGGGTAGGGGAAATGGATATTAAATAAAAAAAAGGACTTCTAAGAATCCCTATAAAAAAAAGCCAGAGCTGAATAGAAGATTTGTCATTCAAACAGACAAAACAGAAGTATAAAAAAGTAAATACAAAAGATTAATCAAAAGGACTCAATGGAATTAATTATATTCTTAAAAGGGCAGATGATCCATATAACTCCTGAAAACTTCATAATTATTAGGGCAGTTAAAAGGAGTCTGTATAGATAGAGGACACTAGTGTGAGTCAATTATGTTGGGATGATCTCTGGAAAGGAATATAGGGGAGAGAAACAAAGATTAACTAGGAGAAGAGGGAGGAGAGAAGTAGAAATGGGCAAATGTTCTCAAATTAAACAGGTACACAAGGAAGAGTTTTTTTAGTACACAAGATAATAAGAGTGGCAGGCAATGTTTGAACTTCACTTTCATCAGAATTAGTTTAAAGAGAGAAAAATATATAAACACATTTTGTTGAGTATAGAAATCTATCTTACCTAATAAGAACATAGAAGGGAAAGGGGATAAGATATATGAGAGGGTATGGAGAAGGGAAAGGAGGATTGAGGGATAAAGTGGTTGGAAGCAAGACAGACTTTGGAGGAAGGGAAGGATAAAAAGAGAAAAGGATAAAAAGGGAAATAGGATGGAGAGAGATGAACAGTTAATTGTCATAACAATGAATATGAATGGGATAAGCTAAGTCATAGAAAAAATGGATAGCAGATTGAATTGGAATACAGAACCCAACAATATGTTGTGTAAAAGAGACATTAGGGACAGAAAGCCACAAAAAGAGTTAAAGTAAAGGACTAAAGCAGAGTCTGTTCTGCTTCAGCTGAAATAAAGATGGCAGGAGTAGCAATAATGATCTCAGACAAACCAAAAATAAAAATATATCTGATTGAAAGAGATCATGAGGGAAATTACATTTTACTAAAATTAATGAAGTAATATCAAAAAAATTAGCAAATTTCTCCAAGAAATTCCTCATTTCTCAAATATATAGGAAACTGAGTCAATTTTAAAAAAACAAATTCATTCTCTATTTGACAATCAAAGAATATGAACAAGCAGTTTTCAAAGAACTCAAAGTTCTATATAAAAAAGCTCTAAATCACTATTGATTAGAGAGAGGTGAATTAAAACAATTCAGCGATACCATGTCACATTATCAAAAATGACAAATGCTGGGGGGAATGAGGGAAAATATGTATATTAATAAACTGTTGGTGAAGTAGTGAACTGATCCAACCATTTTGGAGAACAATCTTTAAAAATGCCTAAAGGACTATAAAACTGTCTATACCCTTCAATCCAGGTCTGTACCCAAGAGAGACAAAAGAAAAACTACCCAAATATACAAAAATAATTGTAGCAGCTCTTTTTCTGGTGGCAGAGAATTGGAATTTGAGGGGATGCTCATCAATTGGGGAATTGCTGAATAAATTGTGACATATATGACTATAATGGCCTACTATTATGTTACTTTTAATGATAAGAAAGATACTTTCAGAGGAAAAAAAATACAAGTTCTATATAAATGGATGCAAACTGAGGTGAAAAGAGCTAGATCACTGTCATAGTAATAGCAATGTAACGATGATCTACTGTGAAAGACTTGGCTGCTCTGATTAACATGGCGATCCAGGATAATTTCAAAGGACTCATGATGAAAAATATGCTCTCCAACCTCTGCAAGAAAATTGATGAACTCTTGCTTTCTTTTTTCCCCTTTTTTTCCTTTATGACTAATATGGAAATATGTTTTGTATGGTTTCCCTTATGTATATAGTACATAGATTGCCTTGTCAGTGGATAGGGAGTTGTGAAAAGGAGGGAATTAATCTGAAACTCAAATTTTAAAAAATTATTTAAAATAATAATTTTTAAAGATAAGACATTTCACCTTCCTCATATTCTGCCTTGCACCTATCTAGTAAAGTGTGGTTATATAAATATAAATCATTATCATTACCCAGTATGACTACTGGGTTTCATCTCTTTAACATGTTGAGAACATGTTAGAAAAATGCAATTAGTTATTTCCAGAAGAAAATGTAAGACATGTAGTGTTTGATTCAGGATCCTGCAAGCAGAAATTGGAAGAGAAAAATAGTTAGACATGTACTAATATATGGCATCAAGTATGTCCAATATCAGAAAAAACAACTTATGCTTCTGCATTTATATAACACTTAAGTTGTCTTTTGTTCAACATTCTGTCTTTGAAAACAAAATTCAGGTTTGGAATAGGAGAAGTCTAGGGTCAAATTCAAGTGCAGAAATTTATCTTAGGCTATATTTGCTTTAAAAATGGACTAAAGAAGTAATTGTTCTATTTTACTCTAGCTTTGTCTGACCACACCTGAAATATTCTGTTCACTCCCAAATACCATATTTTAGGATGGATTTTAAAAGAATGACAGCTGCTCTGGGCAGGAAGGAGTGTTAGGGGGATATAAGGTTGTCAAAAAGCCTCAAAAAGAGTGATGCTATCAATAGTTATAGGAGAGTTCAAAAGGAGAAGTAGTGAAGTGGGGAAGATAATTCTTTTTTGAACAAATTACGTTTGAGATTTTTATGGGCATCAGATTTTGAAAGACCAGTAGATAGTTGGTGATGTGGGTCCAGAGCTCAGGAAAGAAATATTAGAGTTGCGCATATTGATCTAAGTTTCAACTTCATAGTGATAACAAATGATCCCATGAATGTTAAAGAAATCAGCAAACATGAAAGTAAATTTGTCAATTGAGTTATTGACTAATTTGGAGAAAGGAATTTTAGTTTAATGATAAGATCAAAAACCAGACTACAGGTGAATTAGAAGAGAATTAAAGGAGAGGGAGTAATAGGTATTCAGTACAGAACTTTTTTTTTCAATATTTTACTGAAGATGTAAGATACTGACAATAAGTAACAGGGCTATTAGCTTCTTGTGGAAAATATGGACATGAATAGGGAAGTGGTGACCATGACAAGAAAAATGGCATGTTCACTAGATGTCCTCTGGTAAGGAAAAGAGAGGGCTTTCCTATATACATCACAATTTAAGGTTATTCCTTTATAAAATAAACTTTTATGAAGTGTATCACAGAGCACTATGGAAAAAGCTAAGAGAAATCAGAACTAGTGAAAACTATCAAGATTCATACAATCTAGTCAACTCAAATTATGACTGGGCATTCTAAAAAAGATCAAAAAAGAAAATAAGAGATAGGCTCTAACCTTGGATGCTATGAAACATGGGACAACCAAATATCTTGCTATCTCTAACTTCAAATGTGCGGGGAAACAAATTTCCTGGTGACTTAGGGGAAATATCCACAGGACAGAGAAGGTTTTTGTTTTGGCTTGATTTGATGTTTTTGAGCAGGGAAGTAATGTGACAAGCTTTATTTTTTGCAATTTAAAGTTGGCAGGGTTGTATATGATATATGAATGATATGCTGAAGATGGTTTATATCATATTGAGAGAACTAATTGTTAAATTTTGGGGGTGAGAATTTATATTTTCATAATTAACAAATGCAAAAAATTAGGCCTTAACTTGTTGTCTTGATTGTCTAGACTAAAAAAACGAATAGAGAAAATGCTAAAATACAATTAAACTTAAGAGCATGTCATCCATAATTTGTTTTTTTTTTTGTTTGTTTGTTTGCTTTTTGGAGGGGGGCTTATTTATTTTGGAAATTCAGTCACATTAACTAGCCTGTTCCTGAATGTATTGCATTTGGGAGAGATCGGTTACAATGGTATAGGCAAGAAGCAACAATATAGTGGCAACTTTTCTTCATATATATATATATATATACAGACATATATATATACATATATATGTACCTAAGGCCATCTATATTATGTTCTAATTAGAAAGAGCAGTTGGACTTTTGTTGTTTTATGCATGCACAAAACAGCATAAATTATTATAAATTATAAATGAAAAAAATATTATACTTTGGCATTTGCTATTTGTGAGAGGCAAGCATAGTACAATGAAAAGAACACTGGAGTTAGTATCCAAGTACCTGGATTTTAATCTTCATAGGTTTCAACTTTCTCATCTATAAAATGAGTGAATAAGACTAAAGAAATTTCTTGGGTCTTGCCTAGCTCTAACTATTTGATTCTATTAATTACAAACTAATAATATCTCACAATGTAGGAGAGGGAAAAAAGGACTTTTGTCTTCCAGATACCTTATGCACAGTAGGTATTTAATAATTATTTCTTGAATGGGGTTAGAAATGATAGCATAAGCTGGAGTGATGGTACTATACTTGAAAATGATGGAGTTGCTATAATAGATAAAAACCCTGGGACAATTTATTTAATGTGGAAAGTAAAGGAGACAGAATAGTCAAAAATTATTCTAAGTTTTTAAGCATTGATTATTATAAGAATAGTGGTAATATTAAAAGATATAAGGAAGTTGGGAGGAGTAGGTTTGTCAGGGAAGATGAGATCTATTTTCAACATATCAATTTTTTTTGTCTTGTTGACAAGATGTCTTGAAAGAATGAATACTATTGCAAGCATTTGGAAATTTGGGATTGGAGAATAGAAGACAGATTAGAAATATAGATCTTGGATAATCTGCATAGAGGAGATTATTGAGGCCAAAGGAATAGATAAAATCATCTTAATACATAATAGAAAGACATAGTTTTCCATAAGAGACAAGAAAGAAGAGGACCAACCAAAATGCGTTAACATAGATTCTGATCATACATATGTGAACTGGCAAAAGATTGTAATTTAGGAAAAGTGAAGAGAGAATAAAACCCAGTTAGTCCAGAAGATCAATAGATTGCTCTTTTTTCCCTCCAATTTTTCAAGGAAAGAAAATCTTGTTCACAGTATGAGATATGCAATGATGCAGTAAAACCCATATGGCAAAGCATTTTCCTTCTGTAGTATAATGTTATTATGCATCATAATTCATCAATGCAACTATGATTTTCTGCCAGTAAAAGTAAATCTCAGGTGTGTTCTTGGCTGTTTTATTCTGTAATATGCCATATATAAACCAAAAATATCATCAAATGTATCATAAATGAATATCTAATCTGCAAGAATAGAATGAAAGATAATATAGGTCCTTTAATGTTATTGTTCCTTTCTATCATGCTAAGAATACTAGAAATGTAGAGATTATTAAATTCAATCTTTTTTATGGATAAGGATACTGAAGTGAGAAGGAGGAAATATTTTGTCTAACATCAAATAGCTGAAACAAGAACTCAAAACTCCTGATATGTGTACCATGATGTGCTTTCTTCATGTCTCATAGTATATAGGGTAGAATAAAATGTTTACTCTTTCTTTATAAAGATACTGTCTTTATTTTTCAATTGTCCATGCATTTGGATGCCCAAATTTTATTGCGTCTAACACAATGTAATTCATATTAGAAATGTTCAATAACTATTTTTTAAAAGAAGGAAAGTTTCCCTGTTCTCCCTGCTCCCTAACCATTTCCCCTTTACCACTCTGGAGAAACTCTTCTTGACAGGTGATTTCCTCTCCCTGACCATTATTTCAAGAAAGCCCCAGCTGCTACCTTGAGTAAGTTATCATTTCTCTAACAAATCCCTGGCCATCTCCTCCTTGCCAACTACCTTGCCACTATCATTTATCCTTTCCTCTTCTCCCAGTTCTGGATCCATGAACCTTGGTCAAATTCACTCTGACATTTTTTCTTGTTGTCATTTGTCAACACAATGACCCATGACCTCACTTTCTTCTAAATTTGAGATATTCAATGATTCATGGCCAATTAACATAACTAGGATTGTGTTGATATTGATAATGTGCACCTTTATGGCATCAAATAGCTTGACTATTGAGAGTGTTATGATTTTTTTCTAAAGTCAGTCCAACTTGATCCCTATTCAAGTCTGCATTAGGGTCATTGTCCATGTCCAAGGTATGGATTAGCTCAATGATTCATCTATTCAAGTGAATGGCATTAGCTCAGAAATATGTCTTTTCATTCACTTTGTTTTTCCATTATGGATGACCATATTGATCTGTTTTGAATAAATGTCAATCTCATTAAGGATGACCAATCATATCCCTAGGCTGGATGTTAGCAGTATATTATTCACAAACCAGTGTATCTGAAGGACATTGACCCTGAATAGGGAATACTTTTTTTTTATTTGTACAACACATTATTACTCTAAGATAATGGTTTATCTCTTTTATGTGTACTGCAGGTAAGAGAAATTACAAATGAAAAGATGCATGATGGCTCTAAATAAGTACAAGCTTTTAGTAGTGATTATTTATATTTAAAAATATGGCATAAAATTTATCATCTAGGACAGATGTATCAAATATAGAATGTATTGCAGACTGTAACAGTAAAATATAATTAGAAAACCAAGAACATATTCAAACCACCTCCAATTGTTCACTGAAGAAAGCCATATACACCCAGAGAGAGGGATGTGAAATGTGGACCACAACATAACATTCTCATACTCCTTGATTGATGTTTGCTTACATTGTGTTTCTTTTATCTGATATATCTTTTGTGTAGATAAGATTTTTCTTGCACAACAATGATAAGTTTGGAAATGTGTATACATATATTCGATTTGCCAATATTTTAACATAATTAACATGTAGTGGATATCCTGCCATCTAGGGGAGGGGTGGGGAGTTGGGGGGAAAAATTTGTAACAGAAAGCTATGTAAGGGTTAATGTTGAAGAATTACCCACACATATGTTATGCAAATAAAATAAAAAAATAAAATAAAATTAAGCCATAGAGAAAAAAATAAAATGATGGGAAACTAATGCTAAAAAAAAAAGAAGAAAATCAAGAACATAGATAACATTAATATGTGGTTTCCTAAATCCATATGTGGACAGCTTGAAGTTGATGTATGATTTAGTGGTCCCCATTTCTATTTGATTTTGAAACAATTGATCTAAGATGTATATATAACCAGAAAATTTGTTCTCAGTCAGGTAGCAAGAATTAGGGATAGTAATTAGGCAGCTACATTAGAGCCATAAAATATATATAAAAAAAAATCTAAAGGAATTCTTCTAATATATTCAGTAAATCCTCTCAGAATGAATGATTCATAGAAAAGAATTAGACAAAATGAAAAGGTATGGATGGGTTACAATCTGCATTAGAGGGTGGAGTTATCTCATGATATCACAGATCCATCAAAACATATCTTGATGGACTTTTTTTGTGTTGACTTTTCATGTATCTTATCATCTAGAGTGAGCAGAGTCCTAAAAGGAAGGGTATAGAGGATGGGTAAATTTTAATGGGAATGGGGAAAGAAGAGTAATTTATTTTCTGCACATTAAAAATATGCTAAAGACAGACCATTATAAATCTGCTTAAATATCATCTAGTCTTTACCTTCCCTACCATACATTTTAAAGAGGCTATTTTAGAATCTTTTCTGACCAACACAAATAAACAAACAAAAAAAAAAACATAATTGTGATCATAGTAAAGGAAAATATTATTGGACCATTTCCTTGAGAAGCAGTATGGTATACTAGTTAGAATGTTAGACTTGGAATCAGACAAAACCTGGGTTCAAATCACCTCTATTCTTTACTAGCAGCATGACTCAAGGCAAGTTAACTTTTCTGAGTTGCAGTTTCTTAATCAAAGCCATAGATATAATACCTACAATACCTAATTCAATGGATTATTGTAGGTTTGAGGTGAAATGCAGTAAGTAAAACATTTTATAGACTTTAAGGAGCTAAAAAGACATAAAAACATATACATTTAATCTTAAAGTACCACCCAAACCACTTAGAAGCCCAAACTTCAGATTTCAGAAAACATTTACTAAAAATTATATTGCTTTTATGTAAAAGAATAGGGTTATCTGAAATAGAAGACTTTGATGGTTCCTAATATCACCTCCTACCTCAGTTTAAGGACTAAATAAATAAATCCATAACCTTCATTCGATAGACACATGTCAGATCTTAACCTATAATTAAGAAAATTATATGTGACTAATTGCCCAAAGTACATCTGTGAGATACTCTGCAAGGATTCGGAGCTGCAAGTGTGGGAAGGGAAGTTCTAGGAGAAGTTGGAACATGAATCCATTTAGAACCATGGGTGGGAAGAATGTTTTGGGGGGCAGTGCAGGGAAAAGGGTATAAAGGTGACTCTATGTGCCCAGGGGGAACACCACCAAAGGCTAAAAAGAAAACATCTCCATAAGCCCTAAGTTAAGACTGTGTAAACAACTATCCTGAGGCAACATCCTTTTTCTAATCTTAGACTTCCTTAGTTTATATATAATACACAAAAAAAATACTAACTGCAAGCCACTTACTAACCTAACTGAGGGCTGGCATACTATTCTAGGATTTATACCTGCCAGTGATAAATGTGGTGGTAGTACGGCCTCAGAATTTGGTTCCAATAGATATCAAGTGAATTCTTACTTCAAAAGCAGAAAACTGGAGTTAACATCTGATATTGACACATGGGGTGCAGTATCAGTGGAAAGCATTATAGTTTCCTGAAGGCTTTTTAGCTCAAGGAACATTATCTTTGGACCCACTGACTTAACCTTTCAGTGGTGTGATGGTTTTCCAGAGAAAAATCAGTAGGTTATTGTGACTTTGGGGGTACACATTTTTCCAATAAAATGAGAAAAAATTCATAACAACCCCCCCAAAAATATAGATAGACAGATAGATGGATGGATATAGTAAGACTTGATGAAATTGCTTTCCTTTGAAGCCTGCTTTCATGAAAAGAAAACCTAGCTATAAAATAACTAGAAATTTATAATATCCTTATATCAGACTTGAAAAGTACAACCTCTACAATTCACTGGGCTTAGCCTTCAGTTCACCAGATTTAATGTTTATAATTTCTTTGACTTGTTTGATCTTAAGCAAAAAGGAAAAAAAGAAAAGAAAATGAAATAAAAGAAAACTGAATGCAGCTACTTGTTGATGAAAGGGCTTGGCAGAAAACTATGCAAATAAAGCTATGAAAAAAGTGTGGAAATATTGGCCAGTCACCTCCTCTCTCTCTCTCTCTCTCTCTCTCTCTCTCTCTCTCTCTCTCTCTC